>QRDG01000508.1:0-95734 GCA_012064385.1 Puccinellia tenuiflora
AACCACTCGAGTGCTCGCCGCCCCTCCAACGCGCTCGACCCGAAATCGCCGACCCGTCCCGTCGCCTCCACCGCTCACTTGCTGCCGCCCGCAACGCCGTATCGAGACGCGCTGCTCTCTCCTCTCCCTGTCAACACCTCGCCAGGACACGCGTCCAGCCATTCCTACACCTTCTCTCCCCTTAAAAACCCTAGGTGACGCCCCTTCAAGCCATTGCCCTCCATGCACCTCTGCTTCCGTTGCCTCGCTCCTGACCACCGCGTGGAGGACTGCAGAGACCCTGTTAAGTGCTCCCGCTACTTCGCCTCCGGGCACCGGAGCTTTCAGTGCACTGCACAGCTTCCCCCCAACCACCACCTAGCAAATCACCCTCCCCGGCAACCCTATGGCAACCGACCCGCTCCCCGTCCACCACATCTCCTCCGACAGCGACGAAACCAACCCCACGGAAGCCAATGTCGTCTACTTTGGCTCTCACTGCATCAACCTCGATGAGTCCCCTCCCTATCGCTCCCGGAGTCACCTTCTCGCAGCTGATCCTGGAGTCGTCGGCGGCTGCGGCTGCTGCTTGGCGTACCCGCTGCAGAAAGGCGGTGGCCTCCTCCGACAACGACTCCGCTCCTCCCTCCCAGCGGGAGGCTGCGCGGTCCTCCTTCATATCATCCGACCTCTCCCTGCCTCGACCTAGATCCCATGCCACGGAGGCGGCCTCCGCAGCCGCTGCGGAGCCCGCCCGTTCGCCTTCGCCGCGACCGCCGTCCTCCTCGGCATCCTCGCCTGGCTGGGGTGGGCTCGGCTGCCCCGACATCTACGTCCCCGCGGATCTCGTCCTCGACGCCTCCGTCTTCGCTTTCGTCCACGTCGACGGGCCGCTCTCCAACCCCCATGACCTCATCCGCCGTGCCATGGAGGTCCACGCGGGCAACCCCCCCCCTTCAGCTTCGCCGCGACCAACGACGCATCCGCCCTCCTCATCTTCACGTCCGGCGGCGACCGCGAAGACGCACTCGCCAGGTTCCCCCTCAACCACGACGGGTTTTGCATGCGCATGGCAAAGCCGGAGGACGCGGAGAACAGGTGCCTCACCAACTACGACACGCTGCTTGAGGTGGAGGCGTCGGGCTACCCGCATGAGCTCTGGCACCTCAGCGGGGCGCACTTCGTCCTCAGCCACCTCGGACGGATGTGCTGCGTCGACAGCTGCTGCATCACCACCGGTGACTTCACCGTCATGCGCGGCTTCATCCAAGTCGATTCCTCCTACCCCTTCCCCCCGGCCCGCATCGTCCGTCTGCCAGGCCAGGAGATCATCCACGTCCGCCTCCGGGTCGTGGAAGCCTGGGCGATCGACGACACCCTCGCCGCGAAGATTGGGCCACCCCACAGCCCTTACGTGCCTCCGTCGCCGACGCACGGCCACAGCAACTCCGCTCGGCGCCGCCATGTGCGGCGCCGGACCTTGCCGGACGGGACCACGCTCTTCTACAATATCTCTCCTGCAACATCGCCCCGCTTCGACGCTTCGGCACCTGCGCATCTGTCGGAACCCCTTCCGCAGATCCTGGATGGTGCCTGCGGCGCCGTCCCGACTAGAATCAAGGCCTTCTTACTTCGGCGATCCGTGACCTCTCCTTGCATGACGGAATCTCCTTATTCTTCTCTGCTACTAGTAACTCCTCGCCTGATCTCTCACAATCGCTTTTGTTCCTTGACTATCCTCTGAGACCGAACCTATCCTCTACAGCCGACGCAGAGATTGAAGCCTCTGAACTCGCGCACGAGAATGAAGCCAGGAAGGGCCGCCGCCGTGTCAAGAGGGGGAACGACACGAAGGCCAAGGTCTGGAAGAGCAAGCGCCTTGCTGCTAAGGAGGCTGCGGAGCGCCTCGACATGACTACCAAAGCTATTCTCAACCGTGCGAAGCAGTTCGACACCTCCAAGGCCTCCGCGTCCCTCTCCGCTGTGCTCAACGCCTCCAAGATCCTCGACAACCCCGACCTGCCCGTCGCCTCCGCTTCCTCCCTCGCCGACATCGCTCGGGCATGTGGCGCGGACGAGACCGAGGCGGCTCTCATCGCTGATGCTGCGGTGATCTCACCTGCTCCATGATCACAAGCCATGACCACTACAAGATCTCCCGATGTGGACGTTTAGATGCCAATAGCTTGATCATTCGGCTGTTGTTTACAGCCCGTCTACCAATCTTATGTTTGATCAGGCGTAGTTCTAGTACTTTGCTTTATCATCGCTGCGTCGATGCTACTACGTGTAATCCTGAACGTTTTCCCTTCAACTTCCAATGCAGCAATATAGGCTTGCATGTTGTCTTTTTACGTGCTCTACTCTGCCTAACGCTAGTTGCTGATAAGTTTAATTATGCATAACCACATCTACTGCCTCTGCTCCTGAACCTGTGCGGCCTGGGACAAGCGCCCAAATGCGCTGATGTCCTTTCTGAACTCTTAACAATAAACCCACACGCAGTGTTCATCCAAGAAACAAAGCTGGATACGATTAACAAATTTAAGGCGGCTTCCTTCCTTCCCTAGGAACCTCTCCTCCTTTCATGATAAACCCACGGATGGGTCCTGCGGAGGGATCCTTAATGCTTTAAACCCCGCAGTTTTTTACTCTCATCAATCAATCTTCTTCACAGTTTACGCTCACGTCCGTTTCACGTGCCTAGCCTCACCTGAACCCCTCTACATCACGAACGTGTACGCCCCAACCGATCACACTCTCAAGCAAGATTTTCTTGACCACCTCTCCTCGGTCTCACCTCCCTCCCACTGCCCCTGGATGCTCCTCGGGGACTTTAACCTTATGCGCGCTCCGTCGACAAAAATAACGCGTCCTTTCGATTTGATGAGGTAGAAATGTTTAACGATGCTATCAACAACCTTGCCCTAATTGAACTCCCTCTCCTCGACAGAGCGTTCACTTGGTCCAACAACCGGAACTGCCCCACCTTGGAGCGTCTAGATCGCGTTTTTATAAACCTTGCCTGGAATTCTACCTTCCCCAACTCTTCCGTCTCATCTCTCTCTCTCGATTTATCTCTGATCACGTCCCTCTAATTATCGCAATTCAAACTCACGTCCCTCGCCCGCCACTTTTCGTTTTGAAAACGGTTGGGCCACCATTCCCTCTGGAAGGGCCTGCATCTCACAGGTGTGGGCCTCGGCCCAACAAAATTCAAACGGTGCCCTCGCTATCTCCCGCTTGCTAAGGCTACTAGATCAGCCCTCAAACGATGGAAGAAAACCTTAACCCCTGTCCACACCTACGAGGAGAAATTGCAAAATTGTCATCTCCATCCTCGATCTCATTGAGGAATGCAGGTTCCTGTCTCACCCCGAGATTCTGCTTCGCAAAACTGTGATCTCAGTTCTTCACCGCACCAGTCCAAACCAAGGTTGCCTTCTGGAAGCAAAGAGGAAAAATAAGAGCCGCAATCGAAGCTGATGAAAACACTAAATTCTTTCACACCTCTGCCACTATTAGAATGAGACAGAATAAAATCTCTATTCTCGACCACAATGGATCGGAATTCACAACTCATAACCAAATGTCTGAAATCCTAACTAACTTCTACTCCAATCTGCTTGGAACAGCCTGCCCTACCACTTGGCATTTTTCTCTAGCCCAGATCTACCCTAACCACATCCCTGCTCTTCGCCACTTAGATGAACCTTTCACCAACCAAGAAATCACGGACGCTGTTTTCTCAATGAACAAGGATGCTAGCCCAGGACCTGATGGGTTTGGCCCAGGTTTCTACCGCAGGTTCTGGCCTCTTATTAAAAGCTCGGTCTTCAAACTCATGCACGACTTCACAACCTCTCAACGGACACAGCCTGCATTAATCGAGCCCATATCGTTCTCCTCCCAAAAAAGGAAACAGCTCGCACTCCGGATGCCTTCAGACCAATCTCTCTCCAAAACTGCACGATTAAAATCATCGCTAAAGTCCTCACGAATAGGCTAAAGCCGCTAGTCCCCCTTCTTGTAAATCAAGATCAAACCGGGTTCCTTTCTGGACGATGCATCTCTGAAAACTTTGTATATGCCGCTGACCTTCTCCACTGTTGCCACAAGCGAAAAGCGCCCACTATCGTCATAAAGCTTGACTTTAGAAAAGCGTTTGACTCCATATCTGGGAATCCCTCCTCGATATTCTAGAGGCTCGCGGATTCCCGCCCCTCTGGTGTGACTGGATCAGAAACATTCTTATCACTGGTAAAACTGCGATCATGCTAAATGGGGTCCCCGGGCCTTGGATCACGTGTAGAAACGGGCTTCGCCAAGGAGACCCACTCTCCCCTTACCTTTTCAACACTGTCGCCGATGTCCTGCCCCAACTGCTAATACAATGCTTTGCTAATGGTTCGCTCTCTCACACCATCTCCCCCACTGCTGCCTTGTTCCGTCCTTTAATACGCCGATGATACGCTTATCCTTGCAAAAGCCTCTCCTCACGCGGCTATGCAGCTCCGCAAAACACTAGATGACTTTGCCGCTGCTACTGGCCTCTCCATAAACTACCATAAAACAACATTCATCCCAATGAACGTTTCGGATGGTGATGCCGCCTTAATGGCATCGATCTTAGGCACCAACATAGCAACGTTCCCTCAAACCTATCTAGGTCTACCCCTATCTCCCCACAAATTACCCCTATCTGCTTTCTTACCCCTCTATACCAAATGCGACCACTACCTTGCGGGCTGGTGTGGAAACCTTCTCAACAAGGGAGGTAGACTAGCCTTACTCTCCTCTGTTCTGGACTCCCTCCCACCTACTTCATGTCTTCCTTCCTCATTCCTTCCTCTTGCATTGAAAAATTTAACAAAAAGAAGGGCCTTTTTTTGGGCTGCCGAGGACACTTGCACTGGGGCGCAGTGCCTGATTGCTTGGGACAAAGTCTGTACTCCTAAGAATGCTGGTGGTTTAGGTGTTAAGAATCTAAAATCTCAGAATGTTTGCTTGCTTCTAAAATTTGCTTATAAATTTTTGCATTCTGCTGACTTGCCGTGGAAAAACTGGATCCTTCACCACTCACCCTTCCCACTCCACCAAAAAACAAACACCTCCTATCTAGCCAAGATTATTAGGTCTAGCCTCCATACGCTACGTCTTGTGTCCCAGTGCCGCGTCGGAAATGGAACAAGCACGTACTTCTGGCTTGATAGATGGGTTCTACCGGAAAATCTAGCCACTGCCTTCCCAGCCCTATACACCCACTCCACCAACCAATTCGACTTCGTCAACACGGTGATGCAGAATGGGATTGATGCTAACCTGTGTAACAGACTAACCTCGGCTGCCTCCGTTGAGCTAGCCAACCTTAGATCTTTGCTGTTGCAGGTTTCACTTCAGGACCGGCCAGATGAGAGGACCCTCATGGATGGGTCCAAGTTCTCCTCCAAGGGTGCCTATGCTGCCCTTGCATCGCAGGCTCTGACGACAAGCTCATGATCATTTGGCACTCCTTTGTTCCACAAAAGGTCAAGATTTTTGGTTGGCTGCTATACTTTGACAGGCTAAACACAAGGCTCAATCTTCACAAGAAGACCATTCTCCCCTCAGCTGTCTGCCCCCGCTGTGATCACCCAGTTGAGGACAGGAACCACCTGTTCTTCCACTGCCCTGCCTCTCTAGCAATTTGGACAAGACTCGGGATCCTGCCGTCCTTCTCACCATTTGCTGCACTTTGGGATCTATACTCCCTGTTGGATTGCCAGCATCAATCTGGCCATCTGTTGCCTTAATCATCCTTTGGAAGATCTGGGACTCTCGCAATGCAAAGGTTTTCAGAAACATCGACTTGCCTCTCTAGTCACGGCAAAAAATGTTGTGGATGATCTCACGCTTTGGACTAATCGTTGTAAAGAGTCCTCACAAAAGGAACACGCCGGTATGTGGCGTGATTTCCTAACCTCACGCTTTGCGTGACCCCTGTAAAACAATTTCTAGCGATTGAAATATATTCAGGTGGGGAGTCTTTCCCCCCGGTGAAAGTTTCAAAAAAAAAAAAATGACCCACTACATAGAATTCTCTGCAGCTATGCCACATCATCTCATTTTCTCTAACTCATTTTTATGCATTCTTCTGGAGCCACGTCGTCACAATTGCCATGTCGCGTCGTCCCAGTCTGCATAACGCTGGCGTTTAAGAAAAAAGAACCAGTCTATTCGTCTACGGCCGCACCCCTTCGACGCAACTCTTCCTTTTGCTACCCTTGGCTGCTATTCATCTCTGAACCAAACTTCCCGTGGAGTTGCTTTGTTTCCTTACCTCTCACCTGCATTCAGAGAACAAACCTGCAGATCGTATGAGCAAGTGCATGTCTCGTGTGTGTGTACTTGGTGAGGTGATTTGATGCAGATAGTTCGAGCCGCACTCATTGACTGACTCAATCAAAGTGCATATAAGTCATGCTTGTACAAAAAAGCAGCCAAAGTGAAGTGCTTTCTCAACAACAGACGACCTCTGCTTAGTGGAGTCAATCGAAAACGAAGCCAGGCCGTCAGAAGCACATGTCTCCATCGGTTGCAAAGGGCCATCAACACCTGCCAACAACGACTTGAGAATTTCCACCTCTTCACGAAGAGGGCGAGTCGCCTCCTCAATGCGGTCAGCGACCAGCTGCCGGAGCTCCAAGTGCAGCAAGGCAAAGTGGGACTGCAAGACAGAGTCACTGAACTCCTCGCAACATCTAGGAGAGGGCCTTGGCGGCACTGCAGGACGCAACGACGAGCGGCACACAGCCCCGGCCCAACTCTGAGGCGATGAGGGGCGACAAGGCTGAGCGGACGGAGAACGGCTCTGCTGGCAAGGAGCACAAGCGTCCAGGGAGCAAGCCCGAGCATCCGGAGAACGAGAACGATCAGCAGGAGAACGCGCACGGCAGAAACGCTCCCGGTGACCAGGACGACGACATCGGATGCATCTGAATGGCCCACGACATGCCCGTCGCCGCAGCTTGCTGCGACGGCTGTCTTTGAGGGCGAGGTCGCAGGTGGGATCTTGGCTCCGGTCTTGCAGATCACACCAGAGCTTCAGGAGTCGTGTGGGGATTCACCTGTGGTGCTTCCGATGGAGCTGGACTCGTTAGAGGCTTTGGAGATGGCCCCGACGCCCTTCGTGGGTTGTGGAGGAATGGTGGCTCCTAGCTCTGAGGTCCTTTTTGCCAAGGAGCTTTGCGGCTTGATCGCCTGTTTAGAGGCGACTAGCCCTGGATTTGGCAAGGACATTGCTTGCGTCTTGGCTGGGGGAGCTTCTGATGACGTAATCAGGAAGGTGGAGAAATCTCTCAAGAAGGTTACCATCAAGGGCAAAAGAAGGAGGGGAGCATCGACAGCTGCGTGGTCTTAGAGTAGTTGCTTTGCGGCTGGTCTAGGTAGAGGGAGGTTTGTTGCTTTGGTTGTTGCTTATGTTAGTTGTTGCTCTCTATGGTTGTGTGGGCTCCTCCCTGTTGTGTTGGTGTTTGTTGTGTGGTTTTCGCCCGGTTTCTTCCGCTAATAAATCGGGCACCCTCTTCTTAATTAATGAATAAGGCAAAGCTTTTGCCTTCGTTTTTATTTTTTTTATTATGCTTGTACAAGGATAAAATATCATGTGTTTTTGTTGTCAGTTGTATGTTAACTGATCACTACAAGGATATATATGGCTATTGAGAATGTGTAAGATCAAAATTTGTATATCAAAGTTTTTAAATTTATTTCTAGCTCATTTCCCACCACAAATTAGCATATGTAAGATATCAACACTTTATTTAGGGCACATATCAAATTTAGAGGCGTTACAGACATTTCGTCAAAACTCTAGAAGCCTAAAAGAAGTCTGCCATGAAGTTTCTACCCACCGATGTTTCTCCCCACCGAACCCATAAGCCGGCTTATACATAAGCACAAACCTAAAAGAAATCGACCCAAGAAGTACCCAGTTGTCACCCATCTAGCGCTGGTTTCCATTCATAAAATATACATCTCCTCTCAATCGAAGGAGCAGTAAAGTTTGGGGAGTGCACAATATTTAACTTGTAGAGACTATGTCTACCGCACTTCGGTGTTTTTGAGCCTTTAAACACGACACTAAGTGGAGTATCAGGTTATAGACATACTGTTTAACAAAGGTTACCGAAATATTGTTTTATTGTGGATATAAGCAATTTTTCGATTAAATTAATCCAAGAATAAATCATGAGCACGACGTAAACATTACTAAGCACATACTGATATTTGATCATATTATTGCGTACTAGACAAATAGTAGAAATATCTACGCAAATGACTAGTACCACACACATAGAAATAAGGAGGAGCGGGGTAAGCGAGTTATACCCTCCAGTAGGCCAGTTGGCCGTAGCAGCCGCGGAGGTGGCGGCGGCTTCGTCAGCAGCCCTCTTGTCAGCAGCAGCCTTCTTGACAACGAGTCTGTCGGCGTCGGTGCTTATGGCGATGAAGTAGGCGACACAGACCAAGACGATGCAGTGGAAGTAGACGAACAAATGCGAGCAGTCGCGTAGGAGACTGCTTCCCAAAAACCTAATCGCCCCTCTCCCGTACAGGACCTAGAGAGGCGGGGTTTCGGAGGCCTGGTCTCCCGTCGGCCGTTTACGCGGTAGACGGGATGAGATCACCGGCGGCAGCAAAGTGAGAGGACGACAGGAGCGTGGAGGTTGAGCAGATGTGATCTGTTCTGTGTCTACTGGAGTGGCGCGACCTCTCTGATATAGGCTCAGAGGCAGACCAAAGGGCCAACTGAAACGTATGCAATGAAAACTGAAAACGTATGTACTTAAGAGCACTTAAGACAAAAACGTTTCAGCTTGTATTTATTCTCCATGAACGCCATTAAGACAAAACGTTTCAGGTGCCGCTTTATTCCAGCGTGATAAAAATAACACATCGGCTCGGCGAGATTCCCGCAACCCGCAACCCGCGGCGCGCGCGTCGTGACGAGGCGAGGCGAGGCGAGGCGGGCGAGTGGCGGAGGAGGTGGAGCGCGCGTGTGGAACACCTCTCTTCTCTTCACATCAACTCATACTAGTGGAAGAGGAGCTCACCTTATAAATTGGTGCAACTCTTTCCCAACTAGCCATGTGGGACTAAACTCCCACCACTTTTCTAACCAGCATGGGCCTTGTGGCACCCCCCTCTGACACATATCGCCAGAGAGGCGGTCGCCCCGTGCGCCAGCCCAGGATATCCGGACGCACGTTACGACAATGCAACATAGCTGAAATATCATTACACAATCCGGCCCAAAGGGCTACAACTGGTTTACATGGCCATCAAGGCATGAAAAATTATCATAGCCAAGTATGGTACGGGACAGAGTTTAACTGGCAGCGGAAGTCATAGATTCGACAACGGCTTGGAGGGACTCCATTCCACAGGCATCTGGCTGGGCTACTGATCCTAGCACGCTCTTGCTCCATCTCGTTGCGATAGTAGAAGATGAATCCTCTCAATGTCTGGCCACATGAAAAGCCAGTTTGAGTACGGTGACGTACTCGCAAGAAAACAACCACATGACATGAACAGTCAAGCAATCAGGCAACAAGTAGCTAGCAACAGAAATAATCTAAACATGGCAAGTTTCTACTTACGGCAGTCCAAGTGGGTAGCAACAAGGCATCACGACAAAATCATGGCATAAGCAAATAATGGGGTATCACCAGTACAGAGTCCAAGCCAGGTGGGGTTGGATCGTGTACCGGAGATCACAGAAAGAACTTACCTGTGACGAACAATGGATGTATCCATTGGTACCAAATATTAAACGTCACCTGTCATCACCACTAGGCTCAACGGCCTTACCACGTCTGTCAAACTGCTAGGCCCACGGCCTCATATTTCCACTTTGGGCATGCACGGTTGATGTTGGCTCAAGCCTAACTCTAGGCTCCCAACGATCACACCGACACCCCAACATGGGTAACCATCCACGATTCAAGTAACATTCCCTGCATCAGCCTATTGTAATCAGGTTGTTTATCTTTCAAACCAAACTTAAGTTTAACCTCCGGACTCGACAAGGACAATAGTGTGACCGACCCTGAACTGTTCCATAACCTAGGAACAAGGCTAGCTGCTAGTTGATACACTCTCGAGAGGTTGCAGTTACCACCCATCTAAATGCACCTTGCTTCATGACGGCAAGATACACTTACATAACCGTTCACGCTACCCAGACACTCCCTGTATAGCTACCGACATAACTCTATGTCTTAGGACGAAGTGAATCCGGCACGTCCCCAACTCATGAGCGACGCCTTGCTCCGGAACCTTCACAAGACTAGCCCCGACCACAACTATGCAGTATCCGACTAGACTTGCCAAGTGGGTAGCATCAAAGGAGGCTAGATAGGTTACATAGGTTATGGCTCTCCCATTTGGGCGACAGTGGTAGTGCGTTCAATGCTCAGATTGGTGGCACTATGGACTGACCCTATCGAAGTTTGGAGGGTTGGTTAAATTAATCCAGTTTCTTTCAACAACAATTCCAAAAACAGAGGATTAGTCCATCACAATAAAAGATTAATTAGTCCAACACAACAATTATAAAATCATATCAACATGAAACAGATTAGTCCAGTGCAAAACAATAAATCCCACATCAACACGAAACAGAAACAAACCGCACCCAATCTTTCAAACAATATATAGTTAGTCCAATCAATGGTTAGTTTCAACCGGGCGATGGCGGAGATAACTCCGGCCAGTGACAGCCACAGGTTGAGTAAAAGAAAATAAATATAGCACAATCAACCGGGCGAGGACGGAGATGTCTCCGGCCAGTAGCAGCCACGGGTTGAGTAAAAGAAAGTAAAACAGCACAGTTGGTTAGCGTCAACCGGGCGATGGCGGAGATGCCTCCGGCCAGTAGCAGCCACAGATCGACTACAAAAGTTAGTGGAGGCGTCCACGCGATCCCGTTCCACCATTCCATTGACTGCGGTGGTTCTCCCAGTCCATCGTCGCTGGAACGGGGAGTGGTGCATGGTACCGTCCAACACACGCCACAACTCTACAGAAAAGTAGACGAGATTCAATCCACGTGGGCGGTGCCCAACATGTATTTAGTCGCCGGCCGGAACTCAACCCACACTTGATGGGTTTATCGTATTACAGGAATGAAAACAAAGCCACGATATCTCGTGACGCACAGTTGGCAGGAGGTAAACAAAGCCACGATATCTCGTGACGCACAGTTGACATGCGATATTAAACAATGAAATGCACCGATGTGACCGGGTAATATGCGAACAAACAAACACCGCTTGAGTGTTCATAGAAAGTGGTTAGCTTGCCTCCGGAGATCGACGCCACTTGTCTTGAGGGTCACGGACACTTCGCGGTCTAGGGTATCGGTTTGCCGGTACCGGGGAATACCTATACATGCATACATAGGTGCTGAGCATATAACCATTTTATAAAAATGTAAAACCTATACCGCTGGATAGAGCTCTTAAAACCATGAATTTACAAATTTGATTCACCTCAAACGGAGTCACGAGTCAAAAGTTATGGCCATGCGACGTTTAGCTATTTGCTGCTCCCTTCTGGAAAAAAAACCAGAACGGGCCGAAACCGAATGGGCTGGGCTGGTTGCGCAATCCACCGAAAATACGTCTTCCGAAGGGGAAGACGTAAACCACCAGAGGCGCCTCCACTTGGAGGACGTGGCGGCTGGGCCACGCCGGGCCCGCATGTCGGCGCCCCAAGGCGCCACGCTGGTGCCAGGATGGCGGCCAGCTGGCCGTCCTCACCCAATTTCGGCCGTGCGCGGGACGGGCCCGACACGGGCGTGCTTGGGCGCCACCGGCCACGGGAGCCGGCTGCCGCCGCCGCTCCGGAGCACGCCGCCGGTCGCCGAGGAAGTGGGGGTTGGCCGCAACGCCGCACCTCCTCCGAAGAGGGCGGCCACGAGCACGGGGGGAGGCCGCAACACCACACCCCGATGCTCGGGAGCCGGGAGCTCGCCGCCGGCGGCGGAGACGATTCCGAGGCAAAGGGGGCACCATTTCGCGAACCGATCGGTCCAGGAGGTAGAGGGGATCAAGGGAAGCCTTCCCTCCCGATTAATTGTCGAATGGAGCTCGAAATCGGTCGCGGTGATCCGAGGATCCGCGGCCATGATTTCGGCCAAGTCGGTCGAGACGGGGCTCCATTTGGCACCTAACTGGGCAGGGAGGTCCAGGGGAGAGGGAGGGTGTGCTGCGCGCGGGTGGCTTCCGGGGCTCATTTTATAGGGCTCGGGAGAGGGGACGGTCGCGAGGATAAGCACGGCGAGGTGGCGGTGAGCTGTCCGGTGCTGTAGCGAATCGACGAGCTCCGCGGGTGTCGTTTGCGGCTACTGTGGGGTGATGGGGACGATTCGGAGCGAGAGGCGCTGCTGACAGAGGGGTACCATGGCGTGTCTCACGTGTGACGCGTCGGCCGGCCGCTCGGCGGCGCTGTAGGAGGGGGAAGTGGCGCGTGCGGCCGAGGGAGGGGTCGAGGGAGAGGGTAGCATCCTCCTGGGACGGTTTTGGACTCGGGGAGGCAGGAACGGCGATGGCCAGGTCGTGGTGGTGGTGGTGCTGCCTGGCATGGCCGTGCCAGAGTGACCACGCCAGCAGCCATGCCGACATCGGCATCCACATGCTTCCCTCACTCCAGAGCTTGAAAATGAAAAACGAATCGCGTCACCTAATGCCAAATTCCAAACCCTACCAAAGTCTAGTTATCCGTTTTTGCTGGTTTGCAACTTTGTCTAAGCAAAATTTCAGAAAACCTAGGGGACACCAGGTGTTCGATGAAATGATAAAGGCTTTGCACATCTCAGAAAATCCCAAAATTCACAGTAGGTCATAATGGGTGTATGTGGTAGGTCTGTGGATTTTGAGCTCAATTGAATACATGGAAGATGGTTAAGTAAATTGGTGTTCGAAAAGTGCCCTATTGGCATGGGCATGATAGATGCATCTCCTCAAATGATCATGACATGATCTTCTGTTTATGTGGTTATATATGGGGGTTTGTCATCTTGGCAAAGCACCAATGCCAAATGATTTTTGTGTCTAGGGTTTGCTTTGGAAATTGCTATTAGGCATAAAAGGAGCATCACAAAGGAAGTACCCCAAATATTGCTCAAATGAGGTTGGGCCAATGGAGTGAAAAGTTCAGGAGGTGAAATTAGGCCCATCCACAAAATTGTAGAATTTTTGGATGAGTGGAAGGTGTCTGAATACTTATTGGACTGGAAATGGCATAATAGCGGATATGATTTAACCGAGGGTTTTTGCATTGGACTATGGAATATTTTTCCATAGGATGGATGTATAAGTATGAGGGAACCATATGGTAGCTTGGTAGAATTTATCTTAAGACACAATTGTGGTGGTGGCTTTTGGTGGAATAGACGGAAGGGTTTTGGAACACTGGAGTGGCATCAATGTGTGACAACGAAAATAGTGACATCGAGATATGGGGGAGGTTGATAAGCTCAAGGTTTGTTGGGAAATCTCCAAGTGAGCAAAACCAAAGTCAATTCAAAGACCAACAAGTGGGAGAAAATAGTTTGGAAACAGAAAAAGTTTTTCAGGCGGGAGAAAAACATTACTAACATTAGGGACGAATTTTCGGGATGTGACAGGCCTTTAGGGATTTTATGAAATTGTTAGATGGGCCTAAAGCCCACCTTAATATTTCAACAATCCCCCACCAGATCCAAAGCCCCATGATGTTGTCCTCTATTCCAAAACACTGTTTTGATATACCAGTATTTTCAGTGGAGACCTGTTAAGGTTGAACATCAACCTAGAGCAAATAGCTACACTCCTTCACAACTGAACAATGGAATATGCCTTGAATTGTTAGTTTGACGTAAAGTAGTTTCACCAAATGTCTTACCAGTACTAGGTTGCTGAAGGCTGACCCCTCGGGTGGAGCATATTAGTCACACTCCTGGCCTATTCATGAACTTAGTAAAGATCACCCCAATCTCATATACTGTGACCAGTAGTCAGGCTCATATAGGTGTGTTCCTCCAAAGATCGCTCTGTAGGATAGCACCTTGCTTATACAAGCCTTGGAACACATTAAGACAACAGTCAACCTGCCATAAGTTACCGAGAGTATTGCATCTTCAATGGAGTGGGTCAGTGAAACTACTCCCCTCAGTTAACCACTAGCTTGTTTTCCCAGGTCATACTTCACGGGATCTCCGATCACATAGGTTGGGTTGCTACCATGGCAACTCATGTGGGTCTCATACCCATCTCCCTCGATGCATTTTCTATCACAACCCGTGATAGCCCTTTGGTAAAGGGATCCGCCAGATTCTTAGTCGATTGGATATAATCCAACGCTATTACTCCGGAGTTTCTCAAATGTCTGAAAACTTTTAATCTCATTCTTGTGTGTTTGTTGGACTGCATGTTGTCCTTTGAACTCTTTACCTTGATAATAACTGTCTGATTATCGCAGTTCATAAGGATAGTCGATACTGGCTTTTCAACCACTGGCAAGTCCATCAAAAGATCTCGAAGCCATCCTGCTTTGACACCAGATGTGTCTAATGCTGTTAATTTTGCTTCCATTGTCGATCTCGTTAGGGTCGTTTGCTTGCAAGACTTCCAGGAAACAACGCCACCTCCAAGGGTAAATACATATCCCGTTGTGGCTTTCATCTCATCAGCATCAGAGATCCAATTCGCATCACAATACCCTTGAAGCACTGATGGGTATCCAGTATAGTGAAGTCCATAGTTCATAGTACCTTTCAGATAGCGCATAATTCTTTCAACAGCACGCCAATGCACATCACCCGTATAGGAAACAAACCGGCTCAGTTTGCACACGACAAACATGATGTCAGGCCTTGTAGCGCTTGCTAGGTACATGAGTGAATGATACGTCTCAAACGTATCTATAATTTTTGAGTGATCCATGCTAGTTTTGTGATATTGGCACATGTTTTTACTGTCATTTATATCATTTTTATGCATTTTGTCGGACTAACCTATTGACAAGATGCCAGTGCCAGTTCCCTGTTTTTGCTGTTTTTGTATTTCAGAAAATTTACTTCTGGAAATTTTCTCGGAATTGGACAAAAATTTACAGAGATTATTTATGCGACGTTAGACACCTGTGGACCAGAGGGCAGCCTGGGGGGCCACCCACAGGGCAGGGGCGGCCTGCTGCCGCGGCCCCCGTAGGACCCGCGGGTGGGGCCCGCCCCTGCTCCTGGGGCGTCTCCTCGACCCCTCCGACGCCTATAAAATCCCTTTTAACCTAAAAACGTCGAGGCGGCCATTATTTTCTAGAAACTCGACCCCGACGCGCCGTCATCGAAAACCCTAGTTTGGGGTCCAATCTGAAGCTGATCCCGGCACTCTGCCGGAGGGGAGATCGATCCTGGAGGGCTCTTCATCGCCATGCCTTCCTCCGGGATGATTTGTGACTAGTCCCACCTTGGACTACGGGTCCACGGCAGTAGCTAGTTGGTAGTCTCTCTCTTTTATGCTTCATGTCTTATGATCTTGTGAGCTGCCTAACATGATCAAGATCGATTATTGTAATGCTATGTGATGTGTTTGCTGGGATCCGATGGATTATGAAGTTATGTTCAGATTGTGCATGATTCTTATATGAGTAATTTATGTTCTTGCATGCTCTCCGATGAGCGTAGTTACTTTGGCCAAGTGATTGTGTGTATCTCCAAGAGAGGGTATTTATGCTAGATAGTGGGTTCATGCCCCCTTTTGTTCCTGGGCACGAGTGACAGAAACGTCTAAGGGCGAGGGTGTGCTATTGCTACTAAGGGTAAAACAGCGGTGTTAATGTCTATTTTGATATTAGTATTTCTTACTTCATGCACTTTACTTAATGCAATTGTCTGTTGCTTGCAACTTAATACCGTTGGGTGACAGGCTGGATAGCGATCCCACGGTGGACTTTTTAGACAAAGACGCAGTTGAACTCAACAGTATTTGTTCCTTGTCGTGATGCCTCCATAAATATTATCATGTCCTTTTTGTCATAGCTAAATTGGGTTTGTGTCATGATCTTGTCAATTGCCTAGCTGTAATTCGTTCACCCATCACAAGCATATTTTATTTACTTGAGAGACTCCACTAGTGAACCCATGGCCCCTGGTCCATCTTTTTACATTGTTTACAACCTCATTTACTTGATTTTAATCATCATTACTCCTCTGATCACTTTTCATATTTTATCTATTTCATCATACAATTAACCACTTTGTTTTCTGCGAGACCGGAAAGATTGACAACCTTTCCGCCGTTGGGGGCAAAGTATTTCGGTTGAGTGTGTGCAGGTCCACGTCTATTGAAGGTATCCCTAAGTGCCAGAGATCTTCAATATTCACCTCGTTGTTGATTTCAAAGTGCTACTGGTTCGATAAACCTCGGTTCGTTAATCGAGGGAAAACTGCTACTAGCTACAATTCCGCCTTCGCTTGGGGCACTACCCAACTTATCAATATCTACCATCAAGCAGTTTTCTGGCGCCGTTGCCGGGGACTTTGGAGCTACAGCAAGGGGAGTCTCATACTCTCAATATCTTTACTTTGTTTTTGTCTTGCTTGCTTTATATCTCGTTTAGTTTATTTTCCTGTTTCAAAATTTTAAAACCCAAAAAAAATTAGTGTAATCTTTATTTCAATTTTGTTTATCTTTTATCTAGTAGCTATGTTCCCTTCTAGTTTTGGTATGAAAGATGTTAAGGTAGGAAGTTGGGATGTTGTTGGAAAAGATAATATTGAAGAATTCCTTACTTTCGTTAGCAAACTCTATACTCATGATAAAAGATCAATAGTTGAGCTAACTGATAGTTATGATTCTGCCATATCTTGTTTGGTAGCTCGTCTAGAGGTTTGTTAATTTAAATCCTATACTACAGCAAATTTTTCTTAAGCTTGATAGCATGGAGAGAGGAGAGGAAAAGATTTTGTATTAGAAACTCTTCTCCATGAATTTGATGATATAGTTAAAGAAGCTAGGAAAATATTTGCTCGTTATGGTGCTCTTGGTTCATATCCTAATATTCACTATTCTTTGGATGTTAGGGATGAAAATCTAAGGAAGTACACTCGAAACACGGAGGTAAAGGAGAAAGTTGAAATTTCTGTACCATTTAAGCTCCTAGGGATGGCCGATGCATTGGAAAACAATTTTGGTTGGATTGCTCCCCAAAACCTATTTGATGAGAGCAGTCAACCAAAGAGAAAGGAGAAGGGTGATTCTCAGCCCTATATTGGTAATATCCAATGCATCTATGATACATTTGCTAGTGTTTGCTTGAAAGATAATAATGCCTTTGATCCCGAAAAAACTTGATATTTGGCATTGCGCCTAGCTAAAAGGCGTTAAAGAAAAGCGCTTGCTGGGAGGCAACCCATCTTTTATGTTCAGTTTGCTTTTTGATTTTCTTGAGTCATGAAGTTATTACCTCTGTAGCAACTTCATTGTATCGTTTTCTTTTGTTTTTTTGTGCCAAGTTTAGCCTCTAATGCATTGAAAGTGCAAGGTATTATGTTGCTATCCAAAAACAGATTCTGTGCGCCTGTTGCACGAAAATCCTAAAATCGCCAGAATTTTATCTTTTTCTGATAATGTTTGATAGCAAGCCTGATGGTTTTATCTATCTTTCGTTAGTTTTAATTTTTTTTGATTTGAGCTGCAGAAGTGCCTCGAAAAATTATATCTTTACAGACTGTTCAGATTTTGAAGGATTCTGCTTTTATTTTGCATTTGTATCTTTACCATCATCATATGTGATACTCTAGGGGTAGAGTGCCACATTGAGGCTTAGTAAACAGTAGCTAATGTCTAATGAAGTTTGTTTGCAATTTGTCATGAGTTGAACACATGTGCATTTTAATTTATGATCACTAACCCTCTAATCAAATTATGAGAAGTTTTGTGTGAAGGGAGTTTTTAAGTTCCAAAGGAGAGGAATATGAAGAAATCGAGAATGGATCAGAGCTCAAGCTTGGGGATGCCCCCATGGCACCCCCTCTGAATATCAAGAACTATCAAGAGTCAAAGCTTGGGGATGCCCAAGGCATCCCCTCATCTTCATCGACTATCATAAGGTCGTCTTCGTTGAATTTCGTTTTTATCACTTTACATATTATGTGCTATGCTTGGAGCGTCTTTTTACTTTCAGTTTTGTTTGTTTGTTTGCTGGTCATATCTTTGTTGGATCCTAGCTTTATTTATGTGGGAGAGAGACACGCTCCGCTTTTTCGTTTGAATACTCCTTTGCTTCGCTTATATCTTTTTGAGTATTCTTAGCTACTGTCTGTTTTCTAGTAAGCTCTCGCTTTTAGCTTTTATCTTATTTAGAGCTGCTAGTTGTTAAGTTAAACTCTCTTGTTCTTCACTTATATTTGTTGGAGAGTTGGTTTGGTTGCTTGGTTAATGTGTTAGATCGGAAAAATGCTATGCATGTGGCAGTGGTATGAAGTAGAAAAACCTGCATAGTCTTGTAGATCACTATGTGAATACTTTGATACCCTTCAATTGTTTTGAGGCACTAAAATAACTAATGGTTAAAATTTGTTGGTTAATGGTGTTAGAGCTGATTAGTGGAGATGTGTTATTAAAGCATGGAGCCGTACTTTTTGAACTAAACAACCTAAGTCAACAATGCTAATGTGTCATGAATTCTACTAAGTTGAAAATAAGTTCCTAGTGGGTAGTTATTGCAACGCCCGGGGAAGCCAACGGGGCACTTGTGTCGCCGCCACGATCCCTCTCGGGGTGTCTCTAACCATTTGTGGAACATTGAAACTTCTAGTTGTTTGCAATATACGAAATGCATTGTGGAGTTTTGGTTTTTGGCACTTCCACTTCCATATTTTGCTAGCCTCTTCGGTGCTGCGCAATGCCCTCTCTCACATTGAGATTGTGCATACTTCGCGAGTACATCTAACTCTGTGGGAGAACTGCATCCTGTTCTCCTACACATAAGCCAACTATCTTCCTCAAACAGCCACTATACCTACCTATCACGGCATTTCCATAGCCGTTCCGAGATACATTGCCACGCAACATCCATCATTACATTACATGACTTGATGTCATTCTTCATTACCATATAGTTTGCTTGATCATTGAGTTAGTGTGCAGCGTGGCTTGCCACATGTTTTACATTTTTTTCACACTACGCTCGATCATGCATATCTTCTTTTATACATCATGTATTAGTCTTATGAGTTATGAGTACCAAAAGTGTGATGATCATCTTGTAAAAATAGAGTGTTGCCCCTACCTGTGAGCATATTGAAAAGAGTCCAAAGTGGCCACATAAAAGAGTCCAAAAGAAACCAATGAGAGAAAATTTAAAAGAGCCACGGAGGCCACATTTAAAAAAAAGAGAAAGAGAAGAGAAATATAAAAGAGAGAGGGGACAGCACTACTATCCTTTATTCCACACTTGTGCTAGTTAGCACCTACACTTCATTATAGAGAGTTTTCATGTTTCATTTGTATAACTATGTGGGGAATTAACGTTATAGAACTTGGCTTGTATATTCCAAGGATGAGCCTCCTCAAGTGAGCTCTAGGTCTTCATGAGCAAGCAAGTTGGATGCACCCCCACTAGTTCCATTGTAGAGCTTTCATACACTTATAGCTCTATGTGCATCCGTTGCATGGCAATCACTACTCCTCATACAGTGTCAACTACGGGACTTCCTTCTGTCTTGTGGTTACCCTCTCCACTGTTTGAGCCTTTCTTTTTGACCTTCCAAACCTCCATCATTGTTCTCTTGCCATAACATCATGGTGCCAAAACCACTTCTTACTTGCACTAGTTGAGTAGACTTCGAAACAGTTGATTTGTGAAGTAGATGGATTAGGACACATGACTTGAGCTTGGCTATTTTCATAAATGACTAATTAGATGCTTTGAAGAATGATTGATACTTTACATTGGAGACATAATTCGCAATTCTTCTTTCTAAACCTTATGTATGGTTTCATGTCTCCAATGCACTTATTCATGAAAAGTTTCTAGCATTTGTTAGCTAGCATTTGTTAATCATTGTTTGCTTAATGTCAACTCTAGACAATTGTTTTGGATCACCTTATTCACTTCGTGTGCTTTGCATTACTATCTTGATCAAGATTGTGTTGGTTGCATGTCTCATCAAAAATTATTTATTATCACTTACCTACTCGAGGACGAGTAGGAGTTAAGCTTGGGGATGCTGATACGTCTCAAACGTATCTATAATTTTTGAGTGATCCATGCTAGTTTTGTGATATTGTCACATGTTTTTACTGTCATTTATATCATTTTTATGCATTTTATCGGACTAACCTATTGACAAGATGCCAGTGCCAGTTCCCTGTTTTTGCTGTTTTTGTATTTCAGAAAATTTACTTTTGGAAATTTTCTCGGAATTGGACGAAAATTTACGGAGATTTTTTATGCGACGAAAGACACCTGTGGACCAAAGGGCAGCCTGGGGGCCACCCACAGGGCAAGGGCAGCCTGCTGCCGCGGCCACCCTAGGACCCGCGGGTGGGGCCCGCCCCTGCCCCTGGGGCGCCTCCTCGGCCCCTCTGACGCCTATAAAATCCCTTTAACCTAAAAACGTCGAGGCGTCCATTATTTTCCAGAAACTCGACCCCGGCGCGCCGTCACCGAAAACCCTAGTTCGGGGTCCAATCTGAAGCTGATCCCGACACTCTGCCGGAGGGGAGATCGATCCCGGATGGCTCTTCATCGCCATGCCTTCCTCCGAGATGATTTGTGAGTAGTCCCACCTTGGACTACGATTCCATGGCAGTAGCTAGTTGGTAGTCTCTCTCTCTTGTGCTTCATGTTTTATGATCTTGTGAGCTACCTAACATGATCAAGATCGATTATTGTAATGCTATGTGATGTGTTTGCTGGGATCCGATGGATTATGAAGTTATGTTCAGATTGTGCATGATTCTTATATGAGTAATTTATGTTCTTGCATGCTCTCCGATGTGCGTAGTTACTTTGGCCAAGTGATTGTGTGTATCTCCAAGAGAGGGTATTTATGCTAGATAGTGGGTTCATGCCCCCTTTTGTTCCTGGGCACGAGTGACAGAAACGTCTAAGGGCGAGGCTGTGCTGTTGCTACTAAGGGTAAAACATCGGTGTTAATGTCTATTTTGATATTAGTATTGCTTACTTCATGCACTTTACTTAATACAATTGTCTGTTGCTTGCAACTTAATACCGTTGGGTGACAGGCTGGATAGCGATCCCCCGGTGGACTTTTTAAACAAAGACGTAGTTGGACTCAACGGTCTTTGTTCCTTGTCGTGATGCCTCCATAAATATTATCATGTCCTTTTTGTCATAGCTAAATTGGGTTTGTGTCATGATCTTGTCAATTGCCTAGTTGTAATTCGTTCACCCATCACATGCATATTTTATTTACTTGAGAGACTCCACTAGTGAACCCATGGCCCCCGGTCCATCTTTTTACATTGTTTACAACCTCATTTACTTGATTTTAATCATCATTACTCCTCTGGTCACTTTTCATATTTTATCTATTTCATCATACAATTAACCGCTTTGTTTTCTGCGAGACCGGAAAGATTGACAGCCTTTCCGCCGTTGGGGGCAAAGTATTTTGGTTGATTGTGTGCAGGTCCACGTCTGTTGAAGGTATCCCTAAGTGCTAGATATCTTCAATATTCACCTCGTTGTTGATTTCAAGGTCCTACTGGTTCGATAAACCTCGGTTCGTTAATCGAGGGAAAACTGCTACTAGCTACAATTCCGCCTTCGCTTGGGGCACTACCCAACTTATCAATGTCTGCCATCAGTGAACCAATTACTTGAGAGTGTCTCAGCTGATCCTTTGCTGTGCCTTCGAATTTTTGAATCAGCACACTAGGATCATGTGGTGTTGGAGAAGTTTTGCAGTCCAAGTATCCAAAGCGATTCAAAACCTTCTCAACATAATGGGACTGCAGAAGTGTAATCCCACCTTCATTATCTCTCAATAGCTTGATGTTCAAGATAACATCAGCCACCGCAAGGTCCTTCACCTCGAAGTTCTAAGATAGAAATGACTTAACCTCCTCAATAACTTTGAGGTTGGTCCCAAATATCAGTATGTCATCAACATACCAGAACAATATAACTCCTTCGCCCCCACCATGGCGATAGTATACGCATTTAGCAGCTTCATTAACAACAAAGCCAATAGATGTTAAAGTTGTATTGAACTTCTCATGCCATTGCTTAGGTGCTTGTTTGAGACCATATAAAGATTTCAGTAACTTACACACCTTTCCTTCTTGACCATCTATTACAAAGCCATCTGGCTGTTGCATATAGATTTCCTCGTCTAGCTCTCCGTTCAGGAAAGCCGTCTTAACATCCATCTGGTGGACAAGAAGACCATGCGAAGCCGCCAACGAGAGTAACACTCGAATGTTGGTCAGTCTGGCCACAGGCGAATAAGTATCAAAGAAATCTTCCTCTTCAATCGTACCATCGGGCCTAAGCTTCTTTTTGAACACCCACTTGCATCCCAATGGTTTGCAACCATAGGGACGTTCAGTGATTTCCCATGTCCCGTTAGCCATGATGGAATCCATCTCACTACAGACCGCTTCTTTCCAGTAGTCAGCATCTGGAGATGCATAAGCTTCTGAAATAGAAGTGGGAGTATCATCCACAAGGTACACAAGGAAATCATCACCAAAAGACTTTGCAGTCCTCTGTCTCTTGCCCTACCAAGGGTTTCCTCGTCATCCTTCTCAGGATTTTCATCATGTGTTCGTTCATAATATTCCGTAGGAATGGCAGGCTCAGGAGTCTCCTCAGATTCCTGTCTAGAATTGCTTTGCATATCTCTTATAGGAAAAATATCCTCAAAGAATGTAGCATCTTTAGACTCCATAATTGTACCGACCTTCACGTCAGGTACCTTAGACTTCACTAGCAGAAATCTATAGCCTAAGCTATTCTTAACATAGCCCAAATTAACGTAGTCCACGGTCTTTGGTCCAAGCTTAGTCTTTTTGGGAATCGGCAGGTTGACTTTCGCCAAGCAGCCCCAAGTACGTAAGTATGAGAGTGTCGTTCTTCTCTTCTCCCATTGCTCATAAGGAGTGATCTCACTATCCTTTGTCGGAACTTTATTCAGGACATGGCATGAAGTCAATATAGCCTCCCCACCATGCCTTGGATAAACCCGATGTATTTAACATGGCGTTAACCTAATTTTTTAGAGTATGGTTTTTTCCGTTCGGCAACCCCATTTGACTGGGGTGAATAGGGAGGCGTCCTCTCATGAATAATACAATGCTCCGCACAGAACGAATCAAACTCATTAGAGAAGTACTCTCCACCACGATCTGACCGAACTCGTTTAATTTTCTTTTCATGTTGATTCTCAACTTCTGCTTTATAGAATTTAATGTAGTGTATAGCCTCATCTTTAGTGCTTACTAGATATACATAGCAATATTTACTGGAATCATCTATCAGCGTCATTAAGTATCTCTTTCCACCTTTAGTCAACACACCATTCGTCTCACAGAGATCATAATGTACGGGTTCTAACGGTGCCAAGTGTCTCTCCTCCGCAGCTTTATGGGGCTTGCGAGGTTGCTTTGCTTGCACACACGAATGGTACATAGAACCTTTGGCTAAAGTGAAACTCGGGATTAAGTTTAACTTTGCTAACCGCGTCATACAACCAAAACCAATGTGACAAAGACGTGAATGCCAAACTTCTGTTTCATTAACACTCGAATGAATATTGTTCATGGCTTTATTAAAGAAATCAGCAAGAGAAAAGCGGAACAAACCTCCGCATTCATAACCTTTTCCAACAAACAGTACATATTTCGTAACAACTACTTTATTAGACTCGAAGACCAACTTAAACCCTTCTCTACAGAGAAGGGAGCCACTAACGAGATTCTTCTTGATGACGGGGACATGCTGCACGTTCTTCATCTGCACGATCCTTCCCGACGTAAACTTCAGATCGACCGTGCCAACACCAAGAACAGAAGCAGTCGCGCCATTCCCCATCAATACTGATCCGTTCCATGTGACCTGATAAGAAGAAAATAATAAGATGTCAGAACATACATGAATATTTGCACCTGTGTCAATCCACCAATCGGTATACTGACAAACTAAAAATACAGTAAACAAATTACCGTACCCAGATGCCCCATTCTCACTGTTGCTGACGATCATGTTGACAGACTGGCCTGGCTTCTTGAACTTGTTCAGGCACTTGTGAGCCCAATGTTCCTCAGAACCACAAGTGTAACAGGCACCTTTCTTCTTATCCTTCTTATCATTATTGAAGGTCTTCTTACCCTTCTTCTTGAAGTCGGTATTATGTTGAACACCGGTCTTCCCCTTGGGCTTGTGAGGGTTGAAATTCTTCTATACCATGTTGGCGACAGAAGTCCCGTCGGTCCCCTTTCCGGGTGAGTCCTTTGCTCTCAAATTCTGCTCAACACTTAGATGGCCGATGACATCCTCTACTGAGAATTCACGTCTCTGATGCTTCAGAGAAGTAGCAAAGTCCCTCCAGGAATGAGGAAGCTTAGCTATTATGCATCCCGCGACAAATTTGTCCGGTAAATCACACTTAAGAAGCTCAAGCTCCTTGTTGATGCACTGTATCTCATGAGCCTGTTCCAATACAGAACGATTTTCGACCATCTTGTAATCATGGAACTGCTCGATGGTATACATCTCGCTTCCAGCATCGGTTGCACCGAATTTAAATTCGAGCGCCTCCCACAAGTCCTTGGCAACCCGCATATGTAAATATGCATCAACCAGCTTATCTTCGATCACGCTCAGAACGGCTCCAACAAAGACGACGGTAGCCTCACTAAACGCCTTCTCCTGTCCAGGAGCAATCGTTCCCGTGGGAGGAGTAACACCAGCGACGCAGAACACGTTCATTGCCGTGAGCCATAAGATGGTTTTGGTCTGCCAACGCTTAAAGTATGTCCCCGTAAACGGGGCCGGTTTCAGTGCAGCAGCAAAGCCTTGAATCGAAAATTGCCTACACAGTTTAGCTTTTTGGATTGTTGTGAATATAAGCAATTTTTCGATTAAATTAATCCAACATTAAATCATGAGCACGAAGTAAACATTACTAAGCACATACTGATATTTGATCATATTATCGCGTACTAGACAAATAGTAGAAACATCTACGCAAATGACTAGTACCACACATACAGAAATAAGGAGGAGCGGGATAAGCGAGTTATACCCTCCAGTAGGCCATTTGGCCGTAGCAGCCGCGGAGGCGGCGGCAGCAGCAGTGGCGGCGGCCTCGTCGGCAGCCCTCTTGTCAGCAATAGCCTTCTCAACAGCAAGTCTGAAAACATATGTACTTAAGAGCACTTAAGACACAAACGTTTCAGCTCATATTCATTCTCCATCAATGCCATTAAGACAAAACGTTTCAGTTGCCGCTTTATTCCTGCGTGATAAAAATAACACATCGGCTCGGCGAGATTCCCACAACCTGCGGCGCGCGCGTGTCGTGACGAGGCGAGGCGGGCGGCGGAGGAGGAGGAGCGCGTGTGTGGAATGCCTCTCTTCTCTTCACACCAACTCATAGTAGTGGAAGAGGAGCTCACCTTATAAATTGGTGCAACTCTCTCCCAACTATCCGTGTGGGACTAAACTCCAACCACTTCCCTAGCCAGCATGGGACTGTAGGGATTTTCTGAAATCGTTAGATGGGCCTAAAGCCCACCCCAATATTTCAACATTAATTACTCATGCAATGTGGATTTTTTGGCTTCACGGTTTTGCATCAAAGTACTATTCATTTGTAATACCTTATACTAAGTAAAGGTAAAAAAAACCAAGTCAAAGAAAACACACGGTTAGTAAGAAAATTCATTGGCTAGTGATGTAGAGGTAAACCATGGTGGTAGGTGTGTCACACATTGAACTGAACCACGGCTCTCATGTCTTGAATAATTGCTTGGAATGCGACGTAGAAGAGCACGGATCATTTTGCTTTGTATGAAGCAGGTCGTAAAACCTTTTATCTAAAAGCTTGTAGAAAAAGGAGAGAAATTGCTACGAACTGAGAGACTGTAAATTTCTGTTCTTCTCAAAATAAGAGATGAAGGTTCAGCTAAAGCTCCAAGATGTATCTAGCATTCTTAATTGGCTTCTTGCATGTTGTGGGCTTAGGAGGCATCATTAGGAAGCGAGAGTTCTCATTTCTCTTCCACGCAACCTTTGGAACACTCCATGTAGGTTGTGGAGAATAAAAAGTACCCAGTTGCTAAAGACTGCGAGGTTGTGTTACCCACATCTGGTGCTGGCATCTAGTTACAGAATCTACATTTCTTCTCCATCTAAGAAGGATTAGCGTTTCACGATTGCATAATATTTAACTTGTTGAGATTTTTTCTGCAGTGTTTTTGAGCTTTTAAACTGTTTGAGACATGTCTAAAAGTAATGATAATAATAATTATTAAATATTGGTTTTATAATTAATGGTTTATTTCTATGCTATAACTGTTATGATTTCTGAGTACAGTCGTTATCGGATCACGCGCCAATTATTTTTTCGTCAAGGGTTCCGAAACCACACATGCCACACCATTTCAAATTCGAGTTAGGATGGTTGCATCGTGATGAGTTCGATGACTTGGTGAAAGATGTGTGGTCGCGACCTATTGCGGGTGGTACGTCAATCCAAAGATGCAATAACAAAATGCGCAATATGCGTTCTTTCCTTTGAGGGTGGGCACGCCATACTGCAGGAATTCTGAAAGATGAAAAAGTTCGCTTGTCATCCATAGTTGATGAACTCGATGGAATCACGGTTGGACGTCCGCTATCGGCACATATTCATTCTCTAAATCAAGATGAGGGTATAATCGAGGGACAAAACAAACTGAAAACTTACATAAATTACAAGGGACTGTTTGGGCCTCCGGATGAAGGGAATTTCTCCCTCGACGAGTCCCGAACAGATGATATTCCCCAAGTTTCTGAGGAGGAAAATGCCTTCCTGACTTCACCGTTTACGGAGGAGGAGGTTAGAAAGTCGGTCTTCCAAATGGAACATAACAAGGCACCGGGTCCTGATGGCTTCCCTGCGGAATTTTACCAGCATTTTTGGGAGGTTATTATGTCTGACCTGCTGGAACTGTTCGGATGCCTACATGTTGGAAATCTGGAATTGTTCCGCCTAAACTTTGGGGAGATTATTTTGTTACCTAAAATTAATGATGCAGAAAGGATTCAACAATATCGGCCGATCTGTCTCCTTAATGTTAGTTTCAAAATATTCACTAAGACTGCAACTCTGCGGTTGAATTCGGTGGCGGATCATGTAGTAATCCCTAACAAACAGCTTTTATGCAAGGTAGGAATATCCTTGATGGGGTGGCCATTCTACATGAGACGGTACATGAGATGCATAGGCGAAAACTTAATGGAGTCATATTAAAAATTGACTTTGAGAAAGCCTATGATAAGGTCAATTGGTCTTTTCTACAGCAAATGCTGAGGATGAAAGGCTTTTCTCAGGAATGGTGTGATTGGGTCCACAATTCTGTTACTGGAGGTAGTGTGGCTATTAAAGTTAATAATGGGACCGTCCATGACTTCCAAACAAAAAAGGGACTCAGACAAGGTGATCCCCTATCGTCAATACTATTTAATATAGTGGCTGATATGTTGGTGGTCATGATTGGGTGGGCTAAGGAGGATGGTCAATTTGAGGGTGTTATCCCACACCTAGTCGATGGTGGATTGTCTATCCTTGAATATGCAGACGATACAATTATTTTTATGGACCATGATACTAAGAAAGCTCGGAGTCTGAAATTAATTCTTTCAGCGTTCGAGCAACTCTCTGGGTTGAAAATCAACTTCCATAAAATGAATTGTTTTGCTTCGGCGAGGCTCAAGAGGCAGCTGGGCAGTATGCCGAATTATTCGGTTGTGCACAGGGTCAATTTCCGATTAGGTATTTGGGTATCCCAGTTCACTATAGGAGATTGACAAATGCCGAATGGAGGCATGTCGAAGATCGTTTGCAAGCAAGGTTGAGTAGTTGGAAAGGAAAGTTACTATCTCTAGGTGGAAGATTGGTTCTCATTAATTCAGTACTAAGTAATATGGTACTGTATATGATATCCTTCTTCCAGCTACCAAAAGGAGTCTTAAATAAATTGGATTATTTCCGATCTAGATTCTTTTGGCAAGGGGATAGTGAAAAGAAGAAGTACCGACTGGCTCGTTGGGATGTGGTCTGCCGGCCAAAAGACCAGGGAGGGTTGGGTATTTGATACGTGTCAAACGTATCAATAATTTTTGATTGTTCCATGCTTGTTTTACATCAATGTCACATGTTTATACTATATTATTCTATCATTTTTAGACATTTTATGGACTAACCTATTGACAAGATGCCCAGTGCCAGTTCCCTAGTTTTGTGCTGATTTTGTTGGAAAAAGTTTCTTCTGGAAATATTCTCGGAATTGGACGAAAATTTACGACGATTTTTTATTGAAGAAATGAGGACCGGAGCCAGAAGGGCGACCTTGGGGGCAGCCCACAGCCTAGGGGCGGGTGCTGGCCGCGGCCCAGGGCCCACCCGTGGGCAGGGGTCGTCCCTGCCCCTTGGGCATCGCCTCCCCAAGGGTTTTTGCCTATAAATTAAGTCTTGACCTAAAAGTGACGAGCCCCGAAGGATTTTCCAAGAAATGCAACAGAGCTCCGCCGCCATCGCCGACAAGTTTCGGGGGTCAGATTGATCCTGTTCTGGTATCCTATCGGGATGGGGATCGACCTCCGGAAGCCATCTCCATCAACACCGCTGCTTCCCGCAATGAGGAGGGAGTAGTCCCTCGTCGGGGCTGAGGCTTGTGCGAGTAGCTATGTGGTTATCTCTCTCTTCCATGATGTGATCTTCGTTGTGATCATGAACTTTGTTGATATAGTTGAATACATGATTATGTAATGGATATGATGTTGCTCAAGTGGTGTTATTTAGTATAATTTCCGGAGTTACCTTGTGATCACGGTGCGAAAGTGACAGCGCGCGTGCCGTGTGTGACTCTATGGATAATAGATTGGAGGGATCTTCATCATGAGTTTGTTCTTTATTGTTGTTGGATTGAATAGATCATGAGGTTTCTTGATGCATGTGTTTAGTATAATCTCCATGGTGTGAAAGTGACAGCGTGCGCGCCGTGGATGTATTAGAATGAGACTATTCAAGAGATAGATGGTGGTGTTTGTTAGTACTATCTTTGGATGATGAAAGTGACAGCGTGCATTGTTCCTAGATGTGGAATACGAACTTTAAGGTGTGCTTTTTGTAGCCCTACGCAATTCTCATCCTATTTAGATCCACGAAAGAATGATCTCCGAATAACGTCTACCTTTGCATATCATGTGTTTAATTATGTTAATGATGTTGAGAGTTGCCACTAGTGAAAGTATGAAGTGTAGGCCTTGTTTCCAAGCATTGATAAACCATTTTAAGTCACTTTTGTCACTTATTCGCTTGCTGCCATTTTTATTACAGAATTACAAAATCACCTTTAACATCCATATCACTTGCATTTTACTATCTCTTCGCCGAACTAGTGCACCTATACAATTGACAATTGTATTAGGTGTGTTGGGGACACAAGAGACTTCTTGTATATATCTTAATTGCAGGGTTGCTTGAGAGGGATACATTCAACCTACGCCTCCCCGAGTTCGATAAACCTTGTGTTACTCACTTAAGGGAAATTTGCTGCTGTCCTACAAACCTCTGCGCTTGGAGGCCCAACAAGTCTATAAGAATATAAGCGTGTAGTAGACATTAGTATTGCGGACCTAAATGTCAAAAACTCAGCTCTCCTTGGTAAATGGCTTTTTAAGCTACTGTCAGAGGACGGGGTCTGGCAGACACTACTCAAGAGAAAATATATTGGCTCAAAAGATTTATCCCAGGTATCTTGGAAACCGGGGGATTCACACTTTTGGACAGGGCTCATGGCGACTAAGAAACATTTCTTTCGCTTTGGAGCTTTCAATATTAAGGATGGGACGGAAATTCATTTTTGGGGGATAAATGGTTAGGTGATACTACCCTCCGAGAGCAATATTCATCTCTATACAATATTGTCCGTCATGAGAGCGATACTATTGCTGCTGTTATGCAGTTCTCGCCTCCTAATATGACGTTCAGACATACTCTTCTTAGACCGCGTCTCGTGATGTGGAATGCCTTATTGGGGAGACTGACACAGGTTCAGTTATCACAAGGTCCGGATGAGTTTCGTTGGAACCTTCAGACGAACGGTTTGTTCTCTGTTGAGTCCATGTATAGAGCTTTGATCCACTCCGGTATACCAGTCGATGACAATAAGAAAATCTGGAAGATGAAAATACCTCTCAAATTATAAATATTTGCTTGGTATCTTCGTAGAGGTGTTATATTAACCAAAGACAACCTAGTCAAACGTAACTGGCAGGGAAGTACAAAATGTGTTTTCTGTCCTCAAGAGGAATCGATTAAACACTTATTCTTCCAATGCAGGGTTGCCCGTTCTATTTGGTCAGCCATTCAAATAGCTTCTAACTTATATCCACCACGGTCGGTTGCAAATATTTTTGGCAATTGGCTGCATGGCATTGATATGATTAACAGACCTATTATTAGAGTGGGAGCGCTAGCCTGTTATATGGTCGCTCTGGCTTTGTAGAAATGACAAGGTTTTTAATGATAAAAATAATTCTTTTTTGTAGGTAATATACCGATGCACAAGTTTGCTTCGTTCGTGGTCCACATTACAACGTGTGGAAAATCGAGACCCTTTTATGGAGGCGTCTGCACGTTTAGAGCACACGGCGAGGGATATTTTTATCCGACATGGATGGCCTAGGGATCTTCGGATTGGCCCTCCTTCTCCATAGGCGTTATTAAATAAATACTTGTGATGCGTCTGTGTGTTCTTTCTTTTTCCTTTTTTGCAACAGTGTTGGGACTGTGTACATCTTTTTATGCAGAGCCCGTGAGGCATACATTGTATCTTTTGATACTATGAAATGAAATCCCTTTATCGAAAAAAGAGTCAGAGAAAAATTCATACGCACGCGTACAGAAAGACTAACTCACCGTGTGCACGATGATCCTGTTTTCCTGTCATGGGCAATAGAGTTTTATCGACAACAATTAATGAGAGCACATTGTTGATGGGAACAATATGGCTAGACAGATCGGAAATCCATTTCGGGTAGTGGGTGCAGATGCACCCACTACCCAAAAAACAAAATTTCAAATGTCAAAAAATTCAAAATAATTTTTTTGCATATACTTCAAGACATTTTGTGCTAGCACAAAAAAATTCGTGGTGAAAAGACATTTTTTGTGAGCTGTGCAAAAAGACAAATTCGGGCAATACAAAATGACTTTGTACGGGACATGTTTTTGTCTTTTTTGCACAGATCATAAAAAGTGTCTTTTCACCGCGAAATTTTTTGTGCCAACACAAAATTTCCTGATGTATATTCGAATTTTTTTTAGAATTTTTTGACATTTTGAATTTTTTTTACACAACGGGTGCAGATGCACCCGTGACCCGAAACGCCGCCTCCCAGATGTTTCTGGTTACCGTTTGGTCTGCCTGCATGCATTGCATTGGTGCATAAAATTTGACATGGTATAAAGTTTGACGACTCCGCTGGAGAGTAAAGACCAACCCTCTTTCACCCTTTGGACTTTTATTTTATTGTTTGGTGCGTGAACTTTTTCTGCATGCATTGGTTTATGAAATTTTCGTAAGTAGGCCTGACGACTTTTCGTCTGCATTTTATTACAATATGCTCAAAATGAAAGCATAAACGATGGTTGGTAGGTTTATATATTGAAGTGAACCCGCAGTCACTAGGTCCTCAACACTTGCTGGCGATATATTTTGTTACATTAGTTGCTAAATTAGCGGAAATCTGTAACTGGTGGTACGTCCAGATGATCATACAATCTGGACCATCCCTCTCCCTCGGGATCTGCACCAACAGTAGTATTTTTTCTTGTATTCACGCGGTATATCTGTGCTCTGTCAGGCCCTTGGCCCACCGATTCCAGCGACATTATGTACCAGAACGCAGTTATGTCGTTAACAGAGCAACATTTCGTTCGATTTTCTGTACCGCGACATAGCATCCTGGACCGACGACTCCCGTCGCACTTATTCCACCTCAAAGCCCAACGTCTCTAGGCCTACTCCCCTTCTGCAAGTATTATGCCAGACGGCCACAGGATCATCATGCATACTGACCTGAATTAACCAACCTGTTATGTCAACTGAAAAACAGTACACGCCGGGTCTAAAATCTCTGTGCACCGTATGCGCATGCACAACACTGATATGGCAGCACACAACAACATGAAAATTTAGTTAACGATGTCAAATTACAAAAAATTAACTCTTATTCGGATAGTTCAGTCAACACACGAAACTTAAACATCTTCAGGCAGAATTTCAGTTCACCTTGAAACAGACTATTATTAAGTCAACCACTAATCAATTTTCAATCTAGCGCACAAATATGATTACTACAATTACATCTGACTACACATCAATATGGAAACAATTCCCGTTTCAGTATCCGACAAAAATAGTCCGTAACCAACAACTTGCTTGCCGCAGGTGTTCTTCCTGTGACCAGGAACACCACATTTCGTGCATTTCCCAGGTTTCCTTGGTTGCTTCGGCGCATCCCCCCTCTGTGGACAAGTTGTCCGCTTGTGTCCACTGCACTTGCAAATGGTGCAGAAATGGGTCCTCTTGCTTAAACTTGGAGCTCCTGGTTCGTATGGCGCCCTGTCCCTACTTTTCGTCGGCCTCCCAGCACCACACATCTTCATAGGTGTTCCCAACCCAGCCAGATTACCCACTTCTGCATCGCCCCCGCCAGCAGTCGGATATGGGATCAACTCCCTGCCTTTCACTGTCTCAACGTTTGTTTCAGCTGGCCTATCTTCAAGCCCTAACACAACTCTTTTAGCATCGAATGGAGCCATCACAATCATGTCAGCCCTAAAAAGCTCTGACAGCCTTTCAAAAGCTTCGACGCTCGCATCTCCCAGCCTGACAAGATCCATTGCTTGCATCTATAGTGTCGAATGCCTGTAACTGTAAGTGAAAGCTTTGGAGGAGCGATTGTCATTCTGGTACACGGCTAGGTGCCCTGGCAACACATCCCTCACGTCTCTCGTCCACCTTTTCATCTCATGACTCTCGGGTATCATGTCCACACCCAGGTAGTCCATGACCTGATGACAAAGTTCAAAAGTCCTATCAGCAATTACTTCATGATTCAAAGGAATTTATTATGAAAAATAGCTAGCGACAAAACAGAATTCAGGAATATTAAAGAACCTTCAGTGAATGGCAGCACAATATCCCCATGTGTTCGAACAGACAATCATTAGTACGAATCTTTACTTCGAAAACAACTCTGCACCACTTCTCTCTCTTGTCTGGTTTCATATGCTTAGCCAGATACACTCTACCCTTCTCCTTTTCCTCTATGCGGTACACCCCTGCATGATACAGATTCTGCCCGAACTGGTCGAACATTGCACGTGTGTATATCTTGCTTGCATGTTCTTCAATCGGCAGGTTCACCTGGAGAACAGCTTTTGCCTGAACAAACAATTATAAAAACGAAATCATAAACAAATTCTTGATTCTGAACAAAACGCTTAAATATTTAAATTTCCAGTTGCCCTGAACTCACTATCTTGGTTCGCTTCTCCCGGTAGCATTCGTCGGCCTCCCTATCATGCTGCAGCCTCATGTAATGTCTGACAAAAAGATTCACCAGACACCCGGGTAGTACATAACTCTTTAGCATCATGTTTGCGCTCTCGCTGCGTTGAGTGCTTGTCATTTTCGCACAGAAAATTCCTTTGAAGTACGGCTTAGCCCACTTGTGTCGCACCTCATAAATCTGTGTCAGGAAGGGGTGATCCTGCACTCCGTACTTCTCCATCAACAATGACCAGGCTTCCTCAAACTCGTCGGTTGTCAGCATGTGGTTCACCACCTTATGAAACTCGGCTCTGAACTCACTCTTCTTGCCATACAAAGAATCTAAGTTTTCCTTTGCTTTCTTCAGTACGTGCCATTTGCACCAACGGTGTATTGTCCCAGGAAACACATTCTTAATTGACACTTCCATGGCCCTGCACTAGTCTGCACGCACCAAAAGTAAAAAAATGGATTACACATTGGCACCCAATAGATTATGAAAACTATCCGAATTTGCAAACGTTCCCCTAGAACGAATAAATGCATTTGGCTAGGTACCTGTCAATATGGTTCTCGGTGCCTTCCCCTAGCATCCTAACAAACTCTCCAAAAACCCACTCGAAGTTTTCTGTTTGCTCGTCTCTTAGCAATACCCTGCCTAAAATTACACTCTGGAAATGGTTGTTCACACCAACAAATAGACCGAATGGCATGTCGTACAGGTTGGTCCTGTAGGTTGTGTCAAATTAATGTAATCACGTCCCCAAAAAATTTGTACTGCATACGACTTGATCCCTTTGTCCACATGGGATTTTTTATCCGGCTGTCTGTGTGAGCCAAAACCCTGTATGTAAACTCCTTATCAGTTGCTCCAATCTCTACAAACACTTCCATTGTCTTCCTTACGTCGTCGTCTACTCTTTGCTAATCCTTCCACACAAGTTTTTCAATGTTCGTTTGTGAAAGGAGCATTGCCAATCCCTCCAAAAAAAACTACCTACGATGCTGAACACCTTTCCTACATTTATATTGTTCTCTCGGAGTTGCCGCACTAAATCTTTTGTGTAGACGTCTATGTGTGCTTGTGTGAAGGCCAGGAAACCTTTTCACCGTAAGTTACCGAGAGAGAGTGGTTGTGAGTTACCCGTTGTTCCGTTATGTACCAAGCACGGTCAGCTGTTCTTAGCAAACGAATCATAGCCGGGCACTCGCACCTACATGACCGAGAGTTCTCCCTTTCCGGCTTCCCCTGTCAACATAGAAAAGCTTGACATTAGTATTTAGTGCCCAATTGAAACAATGCATCTGTAGCTTTCGAACCAATACATATACTATTTTTTTCTGCAATGCAAACTCACTCACCGAGCAGCCGCACGCAATCTCTTGCATTGTCTTTGTACGTTCACGATTCAGTCTTGTTTTTGTAGGGAATATGCCCAAGAGGCAATAATAAAGATTATTAATTATCATATTTCCCGTTCATGATATATGTTTATATCCATGCTAGAATTGTATTAAGCGGAAACAAATACATGTGTGGAATATAAACGGTAATGTGTCCCTAGTCTTTCCTCTTATGACTAGTTCGTTTGATCAAGTGATGGTTAGATGTTTCCTAACCATGGATTTATGAATCACTTGATAAACGAAGTTTGTATCATGGAGATGATATGATGGACAAGACTCAAATTAAATAGATGTCAAATATAGTTTTCTTAGACCATGAGATTATGTTACTCCCGCTTATTGGAGGAGTGCTTTGTGGACATCAAACGTCACTTCGTAACTGGGTGATTATAAAGGTGGCTTTCAGGTTCTCCGATGATAGGTTGTTGGGTGGCATGAATCAAGACTGGGATTTGTTTGTCCAACAGTTGGATAGATATCTCTGGGCCCTCTCGGTAGTATAGCATCCAAACGCTTGCAAGCATATGACTAAGTAGCTAGTCATAAGGGATCCTATTCTATGGGAACGAGTAAAGAGAACTTGTCGGGAACGAGATTAATCAGATACGGAAAATCTAATCAGAAGCATGTTCTGATTAGCGTAACTCCACGCTCGCTCGCAAGTCGTAGATTCTCGTATGGATGGCAGATTTTGTCCTGAGCATGCCGTTTTCGTTCGTGCATTCCGGAAGGAAGCGAGCCTCCACCGTTCCTATCCTCTTCCTTCCTCTCTGTTTTATCCGCATCTGAAGCGAGCGTGGCAGTCGCAGCAGTAGCCCATCCCGGCGGCGCCGAGTTGCCCAAGCCAAGGCTAGCAGTCCAAGGAGCTTATTGATGATGGCGGTGTGCTTTCCGCGGCGTCGATCTGGTCTTCACCTCGCCGTCGAGTACCTCCCGCTGGCCGTCTCTAAGCAGCATCTCCTCGCGGTGCCGGACCAGGCCGCACCCCGCCGTCGTCGTGCCAAACCTAGCCCAGGGAGCGCTGCCGTCGATCTCGTCATGGCTGGAGGCGAGCGGCCAGCAAAGAGAAAACCTGGCCCAGGGAGCGCTGCCATCGATCTCGTCATGGCTGGAGGCGAGCAGCCAGCAGAGAGACAACCGAGCACGAGCGAGCTCAGGGAAGAGGCTAGGGGCGGCGAGCTCGCACGAGCGAGGAGATGGATGATGGGAAGACGAAGCGGTGCGTCGGCTATGTGGGAGGCGACCTCGGACGGGAACTGCGACAGCCCACAGCTCCAAGTGGAGTACTACTTCAAGCGGAGGACTGGAGGAGTACAAATTCACGTGCTATTCCTAGCTGAAATAAAGAAGTTGCTTGCTTGCTTGATGGAAGGGCGATGCTTATTCCGTTGTTTACTTGTTCGGCTGCTCGACCCGGACCATGTACACGACGCTCGTCAGCATAGAGGAGGTTGCGGCTGCCAGAGCCTCTGCCAGGCCGTGTTCCATCACATGTCGCGGCGCTCAGACACAAATATTGTCCAAACCTCGACACAGTGCAGGAACGACGAAGAAGTTAGAACCTCATTGCACAGCTCGTCGTGCTCTAGTGTATCGTGTACCACACGCTTTTGTTGTTCTTATTCCGAGTTTTTCACGATTGCTCAACTCGGGGAGGTTCTAGGGCAGCCGATAGTCGAAATTGTGCCCATCAACTTGTCTCGCCCGATGCAGCCAAGGTGAGACACGGGTCAAGGTGTCGGACGAGAACGCGTCGCTTGACCATGGCGTACCTCTGCCACCAGCACCTTCCGTTGCTGCGTCCGTCGTTCCCTGGCTGTCATCGACATCTACCTCTGCGTCGTCGCTTTGCTCATGCCGCCTAGCTCTAGCGTCCCGAGATGTTGCTTCGCCAGCGTCGTTGGCCTACTCTTCAGGTAATAGTGACTCACTCAATATTGATAGAATTACCCACCCTAGACTGAGAGAGTTACCACCCAGTAGTGATAAATTTATCCACCCAGTAGCGATAGAGTTACCCACCCTAAACTGATGGAGTTACCAACCCAGTAGTGATAGAGTTACCCACACTAAATTGATGGAGTTACCAACCTAGTAGTGATACAGTTACCTACACTAAACTGATAGAGTTACCAACCTAGTAGTGATAAATTTACCCAACCTAAACTGATGGAGTTACCTAGTTGGTGTAGTTACCCATGAATTTGGGTAAAAGTTATTCAACGATGAAACAAATACAAATTTATCGGTGATGTATAGTTATCATCACGAAATCGATATAATTATCCTACTCTCTAGGTAATAGTTACCTACCCAGTACTGATGAAGTTACACCCAATAATGATGGAGTTACCCGCATAGTAGTAATGGAGTTACCCACTCTAGACCGATGGAGTTACCCACCCATTAGTGATAAAATTACCCACCATAGACTGATGGAGTTATCCACCCTACACTGGTGAAGTTATCACCCAGTAGTGATGGAGTTACCCACCCATTACTGGTAAAGTTACCCACCCTAGACTGATGGAGTTATCCACCCTATACTGATGAAGTTACCACCCTATAGTGATGGAGTTATCCACGCTAGATCGATAGAGTTACCGACCCAGTAGTGATGAATTTACCCACCTTAAACTGATGGAGTTAGCCACCCTACGCTGATATAGTTACCACCCCGTAGATGGATTTGCCACCTTAAACTAATGAGGTTACCCGTCCAGTAGTGATGGAGTTATCCACCCAGTAGCGATGGAGGTAGCAACCATAAACTGATAAAGTTAGTGATGGAGTTACCCACCCTAAACTATTAAAGTTACCACTCAATAGTGATTACCCACCCAGAAATGATGCAGTTACCAACCCTAAGCTGATGAAGCTACCGTCTCCATCGTGATAAAGTTACCAACCCTAAACTGATGAAGTTACCACCCAGCAGTGATGAAGTTACCCACCCTATACTGAACGAGTTACCAACCGTAAACTGATGAAGTTACCGCCCAGTAGTAATGGAGTTATCCACCCTAAACTGATAAAGTTACCCACACAGAAGTGATGAGTCACCCACCGAGTAATGATTAAGTTATCCAACCTAGACCGATAGAGTTACCCACCCTAGACTGATGGTGTTACCCACTAGTAGTGATGCAGTAAGCCATCTCTTTTTAGGTGTGTAGTTGTCACCTTGGAATCGATAAAAATATCTCCCTAATACTTATGAAGCTACACAGGAGTTTTAGTGTATATTTACCCATTTTTACACGATATATTTTACTGCCCAAAGTGTTATCTCACTTATAAGACTAGGGGGTAAGTTCAAAACTCGGAAGAATCCAAAAGAACAACCAAAAGTGGGATATAGTTTCGAACCAAAATGTAACCGTTACATGGGGTGGTAACTTACATACTACAGCCTGATAACTCAGGTGTTAGTGGTTGGTAACTTTTGGTTCAAAAAAAATTTCATCGAAACATATCAACATGGGATCTAGTTTCGAAGATCTCGACGCGACTAGTCCAACGGTGAAAACGGATCATAAATCGGATGAAGGGTTTGAGCTACGAAACATTTTGAAATTTCTAATTTCGCATTTAATGCGGGATGATGTCAGCAATCCTGTCATTTAGTGCATGCATGCTATTTTGCTCACCGATTTACTAATTTGCTCACCGATTTGCTAATTTTCTCACCGCGTACGTTTTTGCCAAATTGAAGCTGCTTATAACTAGTCGCGTCTATCAGATATGGAGATATCGGTGGATTGAATCTCGGACAAGTAATATATCGTGAAACGAAAGGAATTATATATGGATTAATTGAATCCTAGACATTGTGGTTCGACTGGTAAAGTACTTCTTCGAATATGTAGGAATTAATATGGGCATCCCGGTCCCGCTATTAATATGACATATTCGCGAACCCATAGAGTCACACACTTAACGTTCGATGTAGTTAGGGTTCGAGATAAATGATGGTGAGAAAGAATATTGATTCGGAGTCCCGGATAGGATCACGGACATCACGAGGAGTTCCGAAGTGGTCCGGAGAATAAAATTCATATAAGGAAAGTGGTTTCCAGAAGTTTCGAAAGTTTCGGGAATTTATCGGTAAAGTACCGAAATATTCTAGAAGGTTCTAGAGGGGTCTAGAAGTGGGGCCCATAGGAGTATGGGGCCCACATGGAATAAAGGGGTGGTGGACTGGCCACATGGGCCAGCCGCACCACGGCCTAAAGGGCCCATGCGGGCCAAGCTTCTAGAAAGGGGGGGGGGCGGCCGAAACCCTAGGGGAGGCTTGGGGGCCAAGCCACCCGGCCGCCGCCCTAGGGCTGGCTTGGGGCGCACCCCTGGCCTCCTATATAAGGAGGGCCAGGGCGCCGGCCGCCCCTCCTCCTGCTCCCACGCGCCGCACCCCCCCTCCTTGCCCTAGCCGCCGCCTCCCTCCTCTCTCTCTCCGACAGACGCTTGGCGAAGCCCTGTCGGATCTCCACCATAACCACCACACCACCGTCGTTGTGCTGCTGATCTCGCGAGCCTCTCCACCACCTCTTGCGGGATCAAGATCGTGGAGTCTACATCTCCTCGCGACTAGACGAGTCTAGTTGCGGGGATCGACTAGCCAACCCCTGCCTCGACAAAATGCTCACGGTTTTCTTCGAGGGTGAGATTCAATCTCCTTCTTGGTACCAACCTCTCGTAGATCAGATCTCGTGTTGGTTTTATTCCGCCATCTTTGCGTAGGAATTTTTTTTGTTTTCTATGCTGCAACCCTTCAGTTTTACCATATCGTATGCCGAAACCATGCTCCCATGAATATAAATAGTAGAAGTCATATGCCTCGCCAAGCGAGTCGAATGTCATGCCTGGAGCAGGCTCGACGACGTGCTCGCCCATCTTCTCATGGTAACTTTTTATTGACTTCTCGAGCGCCCCAAGTCTGGTTGCACAAGGGGTTCGCGCAGCAGCATTCCCTCCCACCCTAACCCTGCTTGCACATACACCCAACACCAGAAAATAGTTCAGCAAACAATTTTGTTAATGCTCAAGACTCACATTTTTATCAACAAATTATATTAGCTGGCATACCAAGTAGAATCATAAAAACATGTAATCCATTTTTTATTTCAAAGAGGTAGATGAATTTTCTCACCGTTTTGTCCAGCAAGGAGCTTCAGGATTGACCCTCAGAGGTGACTGCTCTGAGCTAGCAGGACCATCGTCACCGCGATCTCTCTTCTTATGTACTGAGTTCGCCGTCGATTTAACAATGCACAATGGTTGTGGTTCTCCCCGTACTCGCCGCTGTTCTCCCCAAACGAGACGGTGGGCTGCTTATGGGGCATAGATTGCCCGACGCTGTCAACTTCCTGCTCATCTACATCACCCCCCATGCCAGCCACAGCACTAGCTTCACAATCACGAAGCAAATTGGTTCGATGCAGCAAATCCATATCCGGAACAACTCCTCCCCCAGGTCCTCCACCACTGGTTGTGCCCCCCTCGGCGGCCACTACTCCGACTACACCTTCCTCTCTCGTCACAACAACATATCCTGGATCTACCTTCCCAAAGTTATCCGAAGAATCTCCAATCTCCAACCTACTGGACGAAATTTCGGGTCCTAAGGAAAGCAATGATACAAAAAAAAACCAACTATGAGATGGATCAAAATGTAGACACTGCTCGATTACCTCTCTAGCGGGAACGCCGTGAATTTGTCATGGGCGAGTTGAACCGCCATCCTCCTAGGGTCAACCGATTCCGACGGCAGCGCACCACGCCTCGCCGCCGACTGTTGCCTGTTCTCCGCCGCCACACGAGGCTAGATGTCGCCACTGGATACTCTGCTTCCAGGTTAGGAGTTCAAGATGGGGCCGTCTCCTTACAACGCGGACCTGGCCTAACGTTTCAGAGCCGTGACGGCGAAGAAAATATGTACCATCGGCCCATAATTACCNGCGGACGCTGCCGGGAAGAAGAACCTCGCCCAGATCGCCACCGAGCTCGACGAATACTTCCTCAAGGCTGCCGACGCCGGCGCCCGCGTCGCCGCGCTGCTCGAGGCTCCCGAAGCCAACCACGACCTCCCAGGCAAGACAAGCTAATCCACGCATCCGATTAGCTTAATCAATCGCCCAATTCTTCCCCCATTCCCGCGTTCACATTTTCATTGTTCAATGCGTGCGACGAAATTAACCCTGATGTTTCTTCAGGGAGAGTGCTGAGCTACGGCAGCAATGACTTTAACAGGTTCGGCAGAGGAGACGATGGGGGAGGCGGCGGAATCCTCAGCCACTCCTCCACCGTCGAGAGGCTCTACACATGGGAGAAGAAGCTGTTTCTCGATGTCAAGGTGCGTTCATCGGCAACCGGCTTTATGTGACTGTATTTACCAACTTCTGTTTTGATTGATTCATCGAATGTATTTACCAACTTCTGTTTTGATTGATTCATCGAAATGTGATGTAGCTCGAGCACACAGATTCATCGAAATGTATAGTAATTGAGCACACAGATTCATTGGAATGTACAGCTTGATTAGATAGATCTCAAGCAGTGGCCGGAGTGAGTGAGTGCTTGGTGCTTTTGAGGACAAGTGCCCTTTTGCTGTGCTGCTAGCAGTTTGGTTATTATCATATTGTGCTGGGATGGGTACTCACAAGGATTCAGGTGGGGTGGCAGTAGATTCTGTCTTAATAAAAAGTACATACCAGGCACATGGACACTGCTTGAATTGTTTGTTAGTTCGTTTAGCAGTAATAGTTTTTTCCCCAGGTTCTGTAAATATGATATACACCGTGCGTGCCTTTGGATTCTTCCAAATAGAAAGATGATCTGTGTGCTCTTTTTTATATTAATGGTACAACCATGAAGGGCTTAGTCAGGGAGGAGCTGTAAAGATTGAAATTCATGTGCCACTGTGTTATCTCAATATTGTTACTACAATTCAACTGATATGACCTTCATATGGTTTTGTATGTTTAATTCCTTTGCCGTGGTAAAGATAGGATATTTTTACGCTTCTCTGATCGTCTTCTGTAAGTACTCATGAATGTCAGCTTTGTTTAAAGCTTTATAGATAAGAATCCTTATGCTTCTTTTGATAGGAATAGGGAATGGCTTTTTGCAGAGTTTTTCCCTGATGGAGGCCTGTGTCGCCATGCTTAAGGTGAGCAGACTACGGAGGATGCAGATCGATGTGCTGAGGACCGGCTTCTCTCCTTTTCCTTGATTTTTTTATCTATATTGTTCAAAAGGCTATCTTTTGATTTTTAAGTTCACATCCGGCCTCCAATATGCAAGTTACTGTTGCTTAAAAATTATCACCGTTTGCTATTTTGCTTGCTCAACTGTTCTTTGCAATTTTTATTCTAAGAATAAAAACAGTAAATTACCATCATGCATCCAAAATTTCTGAGGTAAAGACCCTTTGTTCAACAGCGCACATGAATTAGTAACTATTATATAATTTCCATGCATTTTGTTTGCTGCCAATTGTTCTAACAATTTTGTTATCGAAAAATATTTCTGAAATATAATCTTCATGTATTTTGTTTGCTACCAATTGTTCTAACAATTTTGTTATCGAAGGCCAAGCTGGATGGGATAAAACATCTGCTTCAAGCCTTCATTTCTTTCCTAAAGCAATGAGCAATTAGGAAGGGATGACATAAATGAAATAAGGGTGCTGAAGTCTCGCATAGTTGATCTTTATGAACAGTTAGTGTTAGCTACTGAAATCTGAAGCTGTTTCTTCTAGCTCATGACGAAGTATGGATAATTAGTGCTAGCTACTGAAATCTGAAGCTGTTTCTTCTAGCTCATGACAAAGCAATTCATGTTCAACACATCAATGTTAGAATTTCAGTATTTAAATAGATAGATAGGTAATCCACAACATTTTAAATTGATACATAGTCAAGCTCAGCTGCATTTCACTTTGTTTAAACTTGACAGTCTTTAAATCTCTTGAGTGCTTATAATATCAATATTTAGATTGAACGATGGTGTTTTTATGTAAAATACAGTTCTACAATGCATGCTAGAGAAACATTCCTTCGTGTTAATTTTAGCCAGTCACTTCAGAGTATATGTTGTCAATAGCTTCATTCTTCGGTGCCATTGATCTCATTTCCTTCAAATTTTGCACACTGAAGATGGTGATATGTTTCTTTGTAAAGGTTTTCCACACAGCAAGGACATAAGAAACCAACGACGAATAGGTCGCTTCTTGAGGTGATGCTCTCATACATATATTTTTACTGTTTTGTTTCAGAATATCATATCTTCTGTGTGTTTTCTGGTAATTCTAACAAGACATACTGCATTCTTCGTCTCCACCATGATCTGTGAGTTAATATGATTCCTCTTTTGTGCGTCTTTTGCTTTTCATTTCCGCACATGCTTCTCCCTTATCCAAATTTACTTCAAGATTGATTTCTTAGTACCTTCAGAATCAGGTGGGGAGTTTATTGCTGAGCTCTACCTACACAAACTCTTACATCTATTTGTGTTCGATTATTTACTTTAATTAGCAAATTGCTTCAATATTTAACATCTGCAACTTCTGGAAATAAACTTCTTCCGAGTGTGTGATATATCTTTATGAGCTCATTAATTCCTATGATCATTTGCCACTCTTTTTCAGGTGGAGGGCAATTGGCAGTACCCACAGTAGTTGTGCTGGCGATGCGCTTCCGAGTGAGTATAAGTTCTGTTGTACCCTGAAACTATTTTTCCCTTTTGGCAGTATGAATGAGACGCAACACATCTCTCATGTCCTGTAACATTATTAGTAAAAATAGATGTGCCAATATTGTTATATCAATGTTTGCTCTAAAACAGGGCGCTGTTCACTGCAACTATTTTTCCCTTTTGGCAGTATGAATGAGACGCAACACATCTCCCATGTCCTGTAACATTATTAGTAAAAATAGATGTGCCAATATTATTATATCAATGTTTGCTCTAAAACAGGGCGCTGTGTAAACTGCAATATATCTTGCCCTGTTTATACGAGTTCCATATTCAAGATATATTTGCTAAATAGATGAGTGATCATGAGAACAATATCAGTTATCAGATTTAAGGCCCATGCAGTTTTGAACAGGTTTTAGTAGTTATTTGTATGGTATCATTCCTGAGATCAACGTACAGATTATATTCCTGACTACCATTAGAACAATGCTTCTTTGCAGGGACGACTCTTTTCAGTTCAGGATTGCTTCACGCCTGTGATTTGGTAGAGGAGCAGCAGCCAAGCAGGGACACACGCTGCTAGGTGATTTGCTGCCTTGATGTCCTTCTCATCATGTTCTTGGGAATGGCCACTTTTCAATCCATAATTTTGTGCCTGCTTTGGTTCTTCTGTATAGGTTATCATGAGATGTCTGAGAATCAACTGGAGAGATTGCTGAATATGTTGATGTGTGCACCAGCTACTGGGGATGTTGCTGTGTAAATCAGCTATAAGAGCTACAGAAGCAAGGAGAGGTTATTTCACCTATTTCCACCCTCTGTTTGGCCATAAATTGTGTCATACTTTTCTGTACCAACGTCGTCATTTGGTTTGCTCATATTTTCTATTGTTCATTCTAAAAATATTGTCAGATAATTATTCAACCGAGGAGACAACCAATGACTTTTTCCCCCGATTACATGCACAATCAAGAATCATTTCATACGAATAACATTGCAAGTTAACTTCTATTTTGCAGATTTGTCTGTAATACATCCCTAACTTTTGCCTTCTTTTTCTTCATTATTTTCAGATCTGTCAGCGATGTACGTTATGACGGTGCTGCGGCCCGCCACCAAATTGTCGGTCCTAGCCTCAGGTGAATACTGCTATTATTTATCTCTTAGGTAAAATAGATTGTTACTTGATATAATTTTTGTTATAATCTGTGTTTTTTTTCTGTTTCTGAATTTTTGCCTCTAATTTACATATTTATAGTACCTATTTCGATGCGAGACGATGAAGTTAAATAGAAGATTGGATCAATATCTTGCTATTTGAGGAAGTAATGTTTGGACTATTTAGAATCTGGACCATACTGCAAGTTGGGGATTTTTCTCATTTTCCGAAGAAAATTAATCTTGCAGCTATACTTACCGTGCTTTGTTTTCTTACACGCACATTATGAAGAGGATATACTATGAGTGCAATATGAAGATGGTGAAACTTGGAAGTGCGACCCAACAGAAGCTGTGTCTACACAGTTGATAGTTACAAACAACCAAAAAAATAATCGGAAAATTTATACATTGTAGTCATCATAATTTTGTTGGTTGAGAAAGGATAGGTAAGTTGTAGCTTTTCATCTCTGCTTTACATTGTTCTTTAATTTACCAAACGGTTGTTCTGTTGCCTTTTAATGTGTATGAATGAGAGTTTGTCGATGGAATCCTAGGTGTCGCCAATGTTGGAGAGAACGATTATGAGTTTGAACGCGGATTTTTTCTCCCGTTGCAACACTCGGACAATTTTCCTGGTGTTTCTCTATATGGCGAAAGAGGGGTAGCATGGTAGAAAACTGAGAGGTGAGGTTAAGAAGAATGTACAGGAGAAAGGGAGTGCATAATTTGGAGAAGCGTGGTATTCATAGCCTGATCTGTTGTGTTAGGTACATCGATCCGCTGCTCCGTCACCGGTCTACAGTTTTGGAGATTCAACGTTACTGACCTCCGCTTCTACATTGTTGATACGTAGATTGTTACATTGTTATAGGTGCTTTGCCGGTCCGACTTAAGTTTATGTCGTCCATAATTATTTCCTTTCCCATATTCAGTTTGCTCAATGTTAGACACATTTTAATTATGTGCATGTATCTGTCTATACCTAAAGATTTATAATTTTTGTTATAATCTGTGTGTTTTTTCTGTTTCTGAATTTTTGCCTCTAATTTACATATTTATAGTACCTATTTCAATGCAAGATGATGAAGTTAAATAGAAGATTGGATCAATATCTTGCTATTTGAGGAAGTAATGTTTGGACTATTTAGAATCTGGACCATACTGCAAGTTGGGGATTTTTCTCATTTTCCGAAGAAAATTAATCTTGCAGCTATACTTACCGTGCTTTGTTCTCTTACACGCACATTATGAAGAGGATATACTATGACTGCAATTGGAGATCATGCAATTATGAAGATGGTGAAACTTGGAAGTGCGACCCAACAGAAGCTGTGTCTACACAGTTGATAGTTACAAACAACCACGGTCGAAAATGCTCATAAAATATGTCGAAAATGCTCAAATGTTTGCCTGCAATATGTGAGCTACATATTTTTAGATTTCTCGAACCCATAGACATTTACAACACAAATTTTTTAAAGGTGGTTCTCCAACGGTGATTTTTTAGGTAATTTTCCTGCGGAGACCAAATTTTTAACTATAATCTGCGAAATTCAATATTTCCCATCTCATATAAAAAAACATAGTTTTGTAGTGGTAGTTTCTTTAGCAAACAATTTTTTTCCTGCAATTTGTGAACCACAATTTAAAAAATACCTTCAAATATCCCACATGAACTAGAAAAAATGTCAACTTTATTTAAAATTTGTTAAAATAGTACCCAGATAATTTTTCTACTTTGTCAGAAATAAAAAAAACAAAATTCAAAATATTACTCCCTGTTAGTCCAAAAAAAAAGGTCTCCTCCATGCTAATTACCAGCTGATAATACTTCACACTACAATTTCCGGCAAATTTTACCAAATTTTAACACACATGCGTCTCATGCAGGTTTGAACATTTCTAACAATTTTAATGCCTTCCAGATCTGAGCATTAAAAAAACATGAGAAAAATAATTCACATACGAGCAACTTTCAACAACTTTGAAATTCAAACAATTTGCAAACATAAACTTCTCCTTCTTAATTTTCGGTACATTCAAATCTACACAAATTTTGAATGTGTATAGCTTAAAATTTGAATTTCTCCCATCACGATACTCAGAAATACGACAAATATATCAACATTTACACACAAAAAAAATAAGCGTTTACTACTTATGCCGTACGATCAAATTTTAAGTTTCAAAACTTCAAAATTTTCAGCGCCATCCAAATCTGAGCATTTGAAAAACAGAAAAAAGCGTACTAATAGCTTCCCACTTTCACCAACTTTTGAAATTCAAACAAATTATAAATCAATATCTCCGAATATATCCAGTTGAAAACACGAGTAATATATCAAAACAATCAGGGGATTTCATACAAACAAGTTATGCTAAAGGAAAAAAAAGGGATACCCGAATTTTGTCACCATTTAGAGGTAATTCAAATGCATTTCTCCTAATTTCAATTGAATATTAACCCCGAAATACAAACATGTTCGAACATTTCAAACTACTAAATGTTTGCGTATTCTACAAAATAAATAAAAAATGCTCACAAAAAAATGCTACCTATTCATAGCAAAATGAAAACATATTTGAAATTTTTTTTTGGAAACTTCGAAATTTTGAACGGCTTCCAAATCTGAGTATTTTGAAAAAACGGAAAAAAATAAAAACGAATAGCTTCCCACTTTCACCAATTTTCAAAATTCAAACAAATTATAAGTCAACATTTCGAATATATTCGTTTGGAACAACACGAACAATATATCAAAACAACCAGAAAAATATGTACAAACTACTTATGCTAGAGAATTTTTTTTCGCATTATCCAAATTTTGCCGCCATTTGGAGATAATTCAATCTCATTTCAATTTAATATTGTCGCTGAAATACAAACAAAAAATGCTACCTACTCATAGAAAAATGGAAACATATTTGAAAACAATTTGGAAACTTCGAAATCTTCAACGGCTTCCAAATCTGAGCTTTTGAACAACAAAAAAAAAACAAAAAAACATGAATAGCTTCCTACTTTCACCAATTTTTGGAATTCAAACAAATTATAAATGAACATCTCCAAATATATCCATTTGAAAAAACAATACGAGCAACAAATCGAAACAAACAGAAAAATACATACAAACTACTTATGCTAGAGTTTTTTTTCGCATTATTCAACTTTTGTCACCATTTGGAGGTAATTCAATTGCATATTTTCTAATTTCAATTTAATATTGTCGCTGAAATACAAACATGTTCGAACATTTCAAACTACTAATTTTTTGCATACTCTGCAAAATATATAAAAAATGCTGACAAAAAATGCTACCTATTCATAGCAAAGAAAAAACTCCGATATTCCATAAAATATATCAAAAAATGCTAAAACAACAAAAAAAAGCGGTATGCACTTATAGCAAAATACAAATATATTTGAACATTTCAGTTTGGCCAATATTTCGACACCATACGAGCAAACTTTCCCCAAATGTGGAATCAAATTCAAATGAATTTTTCTAATTTCAATTAAATGTTGACGTCGAAATACAAACATGTCGAACATTTCAAACCACTAAATATTTAAATATTCTACAAAATATATCAAGAATGCTCACGAAAAAACTACTACCTACTCATAGCAAAATAAAAACATGTTTAAACATTTCAATTTAGCCAACATTTTGGTGAACAACAAATATATATATATATATATATATATATATATATATATATATATATATATATATATTGTATAAAAAAACTCATCAAGGGCGTGGCGTGACGCCACGCCAAATTCAACTAGTTAACACCAAAGGCTTGCCGAGACAAAGGATAATCAACAAGATGGACTCCCAAACAGCAATCCACGGTGCCGGTGCCGGTCCCGGCGTCAACCTCGACGACGATAGGATCAGCACCCTCCCCGACCACCTGCTCCACCACATCTTGAGCTTCATGCGGACTCATGTTGCGGTCTGCACGAGCGTGCTGTCGCGGCGGTGGCAGCATGTCTGGATCGGGATCCCGACCTTCGCCTTCTCGGACGACATGCGATCGACTGCAGGGTTAGCCGACTCGGTGGACAAGGTGCTAGCCGGCAGCCACCGCGTCGATGTACTCGAGATGTCCGTCAGGCATCCTCTGCACCTGGCCCATGCAAACGAGTGGCTTCAGCAGGCCGTGGAACGTGTCCATGGAAACATCAGCATCAGCTTCTTCACATCGGCTGCTCCGGCTGGCGACCCGGTGGTGGTGTTGGACTTGCCGTGCGGCGGAAGGACAAGGGCTTTGTCGCTTGTCTTCTCCGTAGATGGTATCGGCGGAACCCTTAGAGTGCCGCCGCCGGCATCGGCCGCTGCGGTGTCCAGCTCGTTGACGGAGCTGAAGCTAAAGTTCTTACGGCTCGACGACGGCAGCAGATTCTCGGATTTTGTGTCGTCCTGCTGCCCTCAGCTAAGAAAGCTCCACGTAGACATCATCGGTGATATGGAGTACCTCAAGCTCTCTAACGACGCCCTGGAAGATCTTGATTTGAACTACGCTTCAGGCGGCGGCCTCCGGCAGCTGCAGGTGTCGTCTCGCAACCTTCGCCGCCTACGTATCTACACCATCCTCTCGCCAGCGGTTAGAAGCAATGAAGTGCACGATGGCAGCAAGATAGCCAGCTTCCGCACTCCGCACGAATATTCTACAATAGCAGGGATTGAAGAATCCGTACAAGAAATTTTACTAAATTTGAAAGACGACTCGAGGACCTCGACTAGAGACTCGGCGAATTTATACACCCGAGCAGGGTCGAGTTCGCGGACAAACTATTGGCCACGGTTCGCCTCCTTGACGTCAGGCTCATGACCCAGGCCTGGGTGGAAGACACCGACTGGTACCACAACAAACTCGCCGTATGGCTTCTTAAGCACTGCACTGCCGTCAGCTGCCTCAAAGTCGCCCTCTTGAATTCAGCCCCCGACGTAAGTACCATCCAAGTATAGCGGTAACATATGCTGAGATAGTGAGACTTATGGAATTCTGTTTTTTGCCTCATAGATGTAGATACACCCACTATTCAAAAATCGCATTTTAAAATGTTACAAAATTCTAAACAAAAAATTCAGGTGTACCTTCGGGACATTTTCTGTTAGCATACAAAATTTCGAAGGAAAAAATATTTTTTGTGGACTGTGTAAAGAAGACAATTTTCGGTACTCCATAATGAGTTTTCCGGAAACATTTTTTTTATCTTTTTTACAATCCACAAAAAATGAATTTTTCGCGTTACTTTGTGTACAAACGCAGAATGTACGTCTTGATGTTGATCCGAAAATTTTGTTCCGAATTTTTTGACGTTTCGAAATATATTTAGAATATATTTTCGAAACGTGCATCTAGTCCTGTATATGAGCCAAAACAACATGTCCAAGATTTATTTACTTAACTAGAAGGATACCCCGTTGCGGTGGACATATCTTTACAAACTATATTGTGTGAATGAAAGGCTATAAGATGCATAAAACTATACAGTTGTCAACATTAACATGTAAGATTTTATTGGTGACAATAATTAGGAGGCTAAATATAATCGATGTGAACAGTGGCGGATTTACCATACCTCCGCCCTGGGCACGTGCCCGGGCTCTACATCGCGTCATGGCTGATCACCGGCGAGCTCTAATGGCGGCCGAACTTGTTGAAACTGCCAGATTCGCGACGGGGACGAAGAGAATGACTTATTTCCGTAGTTGGGCCATGATGGTAATTCCTTGGACCTGACCGGGCAGCTGCTTGGGCCTTAGTAACAGACCATAGCCCATAACTGGCCAAATACAGTTTCTGTGGCATCAATCGATCGGTCTTTCTCTGAAAAAACAAAAAATCAAGGGTTAAGTGCACTTTTGGTCCCTCAAGTGTCCGCGAAGTCCATCTTTGGTCCCTAAACTCTATTCTGGTCAAAATCCGGTCCTTAAATACTTAATTAGGTCTAATTATCATTGTTTAACCCAGGTTTAATGAATCTCAAACGAACTGAGTGGCAGTCAAACCTCGTTTGTTCTTATTCTTGTCCCTGTAGCTAGAATCTCAAAAAGAAAACATGTTCTTTTGGCTGCTAGCAGTTAGCCGGTTCAAATACAGATCAGAACAGAATCGTCATTATTCTAGTCGTCCTATATTTGCCATTAGTCGTTCCTCCACAGATCTCTGCTTATCAGCGTCACAAGCTGCAAGCCCCTCAACTGCATCGATCATCTCCACCACCGAGACGAGGTGCAGGTGATGTTCAACACGCCTGAGGTGTGCGGCGACGCAGACCCTTCTCAAGCCAGCTGGTGCTCACCAGCGCGTGGCTTTGGAGGTCAAGGAGTCTAGGCGAGGGAGCATGAGAGACATAAATAGATTGCGTGGTAAAAAATATGTCAACCAATATTTAACCGCTACCGGGGACGATAATTAGACTTAATTAAGAGTTTGAGGACCGGGTTTAGACCATGGTAGAGTTGAGGGACCACATTTAGACTCCTGCAACACTTGAGGGACCAAAATTGCACTTAACCCAAAAATCAATCAATCGATTCATCCCCTCTTCAGCTTGTTCGGCTGTTCCACCGTGTCTTGGCAGAGTCAGGCGGTCGCGTGAGTAGGCCGCACCGGAGGCATCCACTCCGTAGTCTCCGCCGGTGGCGGATCGTCGAAACTTCAACTAGTAGTAGCAGCAAAGCCGGCGGCAGTGAGTTAGTACTCTACTTGATTCAAAGAATGATTCTGCATTTATGTGTTGATTGTGCCAATTCCCAATTATTGAATGATACTTGTTTTAATTTCGGAATTGGGCAGCTTTTTGGTGAGCAAGTACTAGTTACACCCAGCTTTTGTACTATATTTTATTATCTACAAAAGACACATTTCTATAAAACATCAGTTCGGTAGTACTTTAAAAAAAAAATAAGATTTGGTTCATTGTAGACCAGATGAAACATTTTACTTGTTGTGTGCCCCGGCTTCGACAAATTGCTAGCTCCGCCACTGGATGTGAACTAGTAGTTTATTTGACCAATTAATTTGATGCTGCATGAAAATTAGTTATGCATGTTGCCGCATAAATTGTTTAAAATCCTATATATGAAAGAGCACGTAAGCTCGAATATAAGTTAGATGTTTTCATCATTGATAGAAAATTCGCTTATTTGGCTGAAACAACTAAAAACAAAAATAACTGTGGTATTCAAGTTGCACATGATTTAATGTGTAATTGTGTCGCATGATGGTGTGATCTCGTCAATCGGACAGCTAAAAAAGGATGACGTGAATAATTGGATTGCTAAAATAATAGATAATGTGGATATCTTGCGTGTAGAGATAGACAAAGAATGACATGGGAAATTGGATGGTTAAAAGGATATATGCTAATGAACATGTTAATGTGATGAGTCCGGCAGTTGGATGGGATGGAAAATTGGACGGTGTGGATCATATGGATATATTAAATGTTGAGATATATCATGAATGCATCCTAGTAGGGTTGTTCTTTACAAGATACTAGAAGCATACAACACGTTGCAGCAGACGTATCTCTTAAAAACTCGGTTGCGTGAATGAAACGGTAAGATGCATGAAACATGAAGTTATCTACATGAACATGCAAGATTACGTTGGTAATAATAATTGAGAGGCTAAATTTAATCGACGTGAAATAATTGTGTATTTGACCAATTAATTTGATGTTTCATGTAAATTTGTTAAAAGTGGTAGATAAGATACACAAACGAGTGTGGATAGATTGCAAAAAGATATGTCATCCATGTTTCCACATATTTTTTTTGGAACTTTCTTAAACGCTTACAAGTAGAAGAGCACATAATTTAAAATATCACTTATATGTTTTTCATTATTGATAAAAAAATTCATCTGGTTGGTTGAAATGATATGATTAAGAACGAATAATAATTGTGGTGGTATAGTACTCATGATTTAATTGTGTAATTACATTGCATGATGGTGTGATCTCATTAATTGGACAGCTAAAAAGGATGATATAACAATTTGGTTGGTAAAATAATCGATGACGTGGGCGGCTACAGCAGGGGCTAACAACACGATGGGTAAAGAGCTAGAAAAGAACAGTTCGTGTAAGCGAAAATAATTTTTCTTCATAACTCACAAAAGTCTAGGTGTATAATAACCTTTTTTGGTATCCTGGACGCAAAATAGCATATCTATATATGTTTGGTTAGAGCGTTATTTATTTTTCATATTATTTTCTAACATTTTATTTTAATGTGTTTAAGTACTTTTGTGTTACTCTATTGGAGTTTTAACCAATTTTAGTTGCTAACACCCGGCCAGCGAGGATAAGTGTTGTTTAGAACATGAGATGAGTTGAGTAAGAATATAATTAATCAAGATTCTCAATTGTTTCTTGCGTTTTAATATGTAAAAGATCAAATTAAAAAATTACGAACTTCAAAATATACATAAATAATGTGTGCTTTTGAGCCCCTTGACGACGGTTTCTGTGGATGTTGTTCAAAACTACAGATTATTTTAATGTATGTATGTGTAGATGCATTTCTTAGTGTTACATGGATTATCTTAATGAGAAATTATATGTTTCTCCAACTTACTTCTTAGGAGACATAAGAGGTGTATTTGATCCAAACCATCCATTCATCAAGGGTAATTTTGATTATGACTAAATTTCATTTATAGCAAGTTATTTTAGATGTGTTAGAAAGGAATGTTCTATTGGACCTAATATTTCCCTTTCCAATCTAAAAAAAAAATCACATATACAAATGAATATCACCTATACGTATTGTCTTATTTGGGTGCATACAAAAATTTCTCTTGTTCTAAACCATGCTTGTTCTTTCATGGGTGAATTCAATTCACAACTAACATATATGTGGAAAGTATTGAAACCCTAATATTGTTGTCGTATTGCTTGAACCCTCATGGGGTATATATAGGAGTACAAAAGGGTGGAGGATTGGAGTACAAGGCAAGTCATACTAGGTTTAAACCGAGCCCATCTCTAACTCTAGAATATTCCAATACCTCTATGTATTATACTTCTAACATTCCCCCTCAGTCGTAGCGGGAGTGAAGTGAAGCGAACGCTTGCGACTGGATTTGAAGTCTTGCGCTTTCGTCGTCTCCTCCTTTTCCTCATCATCAACTGCGCCTCTGATGTACTGATCCGTCACCTAGGGCGGTGCCTACCGTCCCATCTGGTGCCTTCCCCGTATCTCCTCTCTTCCCTCCTGCAGTCACAGCAGGAGTGTCGGGGACGCAAGTGATAACACGAACGCTTTGACTGGAGTTGTTGTCGATGTGTCGCTGTAGACGTTGCCCTTGATGTCGATGTAGCCGATCGTGATGTAGCCATGGTCGAGGTAGTCGTGGTCGATGTACTCGTCATAGTCGTGGAAGCCGCAATGCCGGAGGCGCAAAAAATTGCGCGATTTTTATGACGGAGCTGCAATCGTGGTTTTTCTGGACGTTTTGCACCTTCTGGAGGTACCGTCGGGGGCGTCTTGCGAATGTCAGAGGATGCGGTCATAAGTGAGTCCACCAGTTTTGCCAAGACTGGAGGAAACCCACCGAGCACACAACGGCTTTGCCAGAACCATGCGCGCGGTTGTAGTGTTTTGTAGGGGCTTTGACAATTGTGATGCCGGTTTTGTTTTGTTGATGCAGTCTTATCCGTCGGACGCGGTCAATGCCGACGTCAGGGTCGTGGCGTCTTGCAGTAGTACTGTCAGAGGACGCGTGTCCATCCTTGTGGACGTTGTTGTCGTAGCGGCGGCGGCGATGTGTTGACGAGTTTGTTGATGAAGAGCATCGTTGATGTTGACCTTGGCAATGATTTGTCGACGATGTAGCAGCAGGCGTGACGTAGTCTGTCGCTTGGAGGCGTCCCTCGTAGCGACGATGGTGTTGATGCCGTGCTGTGGAGAAGGCGATGAAGTCGTATTCTACACCGGCCTGCGTGTGGATGATGTTGATGTCGCTTCTCGCAGATGTACTCGACGAAGATCTTGACTCGTAGCCTTGACGTGTAGTCGTACAGTTTAATGTCGTGGTTCGGGTCGATATAGTCCGGCCTGATGCAGTATAGATCACTTGATGCAGAGGCATGCCCCGGAGTTGAGAGGACTTGCGCACCCTCCCGGTGTCCCGCCATGCAAGTCGTCGGCGTCAGGGGCGGAGCTGTATGTGCTCACCCTGATGCACATGCATCAGGTAGGAAATATTTTTCTTTATACTTATGCTAATAAATCAGCCTATGCATCACCTTATTAGGGATATTATAACCGAGACAATAGGGAGCTCTCTCCCGACCTGGATGTTTTCGACCGTCGGATCAACCTCCTGGAGAATTTTGACCGTTTGATTTCTGTCAGTTTCCGCACTGGGCCGAATGTCCCTAAGGGACGCTATTCTCGAGGTAAAATCGGCCTGTTGTGGTGAATTGGGCCTTAGTATTCCTCTAAAGCCCAGCTACGTGTTGACGCTTCTGGCACCCGATCTGCTCGTCTTTCCCAATGTTGACGGCCACCCTCCCGGCCGCCTCCTTTCCGCGTCACCGGATGCAGCGGAAGGTCTCCACGGCAGACTCCATCCCGCGCCGCCGGACGCAGTAGAAGCTCGCGCCACACATCAGAATCTCCCCGGTATCCTTCCTCCTGCGCCGCCGGACGCAGCAGAAGGTCGCACCACGCTCTTCTAGAGCAGCCGCGCGACGCAGCAGGTGCCCACCGCGCCGCCGGATGCAGCAGGTCCCGAACGCTTCTCTCTCCATCCTGTAATTGCGCTGAAAAAAGGTGATTCCCGATTCAATCGGGTCTCTCAAGTATCACCAATCCCTTTCTATTATGGCCACTGTTCCAAGCACGGTCAACTCTTTTTCCATCAATTAGTGAATCAATCGCGTGATTGCTAGTGCAGCCCCGGCGAAGCTGCTGACTACAGAAACTACGACGTATGGGCAACGTCTATTCTGATCACAGAACCACGCAGCTTGGTCTGGTCCCTACATAATGCGGTGTACATGTGTATCTAGACACTTTGCTATGGGATCGATTATCTACTGCATGAAGAGAGGAGACAAGCATCTTTAGGTAGTTTGGATTGCATCCAACAGCACCAATAAGTATGTCCGAAAGTGCATTTTACTTCCGTTTTCATAGGAGCCATAATTTGTTCATGTTTACCGATATTAGCAAACTGAATTTGTTGATTTTTTTTTCAGCGAAAGTGCCTATTGTATGCTAATTTAAATCATTCTGCCTTTCACTACACAAATAAATTACGATTCCTAGACTTTTTTTTTTCCATATATGACGTTTAACTTGTACCAACTTTACAAACTTAAATTGCACTTTTTTTAGCTACACATGGTTCTTATGATGTACCGCCGATAGCATCCAGATAGCTGAAAAGAAAACATTTGTATGAAGTTTTCCTGTAATTCATCTATGGAACCAGAGTAAGGTTTTAATCTAAGCATTTCTCTCTGGATCTTTTTTGTTTAGCCCATAAGATGTCCTGTTATATTTATATTTAGCCTGCACCAAGTAAGTTTAATTCATTTTAAACCTGCATATTATATTTCATCCAATCGGCAATACAACATACTTGCATGAGTTGTATTTCTATATTACTTATAAACTGGTGGTATATTCTGCACCAATTTTATTTAAACTAACCTACATCTCCTTCCACTCATGCTCTCTTCCTATGCTCATATTTGAGGTCTAATTAATTTGTGAGCAGTTTATTTCAGGGTCTGATTAACACTTGCGAAGTCCTAAAACAATCTGATTCCAGTAGCAGTCGTGGCTTGCGCCCAGTGTATATCTGCTCCTCTGGTATGTCTATTCGCATGTTGGACTGAACACACGAAGGCGGAAGAAAAGCACTACAGAAACGGAGGCGGCGTTTTGGGTCGTAGGTGCATCTGCACCCGTTGGGTAAAATATTTTTAGTTTTTTTTCAATGTGTCAAAAAATTCCGAAAAAAATTCGGATATGCATCAACATTTTTAGTGCTAGCACAAAAAATTTCGCTGTGAAAAGACATTTTGTGTGACCTGTGCAAAAAAGACAAAACCATGTCTCGTACAAAAGTCTTTTGTAGCAATCCGAATTTGTCTTTTTTGCACAGGTCGCACAAAATGTCTTTTCACCGCGGATTTTTTTGTGCTAACATGAAATATGTTGAACTATCTCCATATTTATTTTTGGAAATTTTTGACATTTGGAAAATGGTTATTTTGGGTCATGGGTGCAGATGCACCTATGACCCGAAATGGATTTCCGTACAGAAACCATCTAATGTCAGCCTGATAGCTTTGCTACAGTTTTAGCTAGGAAGGATACTTTCTTACTTTGGGCACCTAAATTTGGAGAAACTGATGAGGAAACATGGCATTTCTGATCTTAGCAGGGTGCTTGTTTTAATTGATGACCACCAATGGGCTGAAAAATGTAAGTGAGTCCTCCTGCAGAACTTATCTGTTAATATATACAGTGGTAAATAAGTGTCTCTAAGTAGTATTTTCCATGTCCTTTAAATACTTACCATGTGCTCTTTTCATACATTTTCCTTAACCTCGGTTGCTTTGCAAGTGACTGAAGACTACTAATGTCTGCATATACAGGAAACTATCAAGTACTACAATATACTAGAGCCAAAATTTTAACGTTTGCTCATCATAGGGACTATCTTTCTTTAAATCATGTGGATTAGTTTCAGGTATGATAGTAGAGTATTTTTCCTCTCCAATTTGTCAGTATGTGTGGTTTCGTTGGGATATAGAATCGACTTCTAATTTTTTCGTTGCGATGCCAAGTGATCTGTCACCTAATATGATTATTCTGACAAGTTGGCCTACGGAAATGTCTCTTTGCTGGTCCAGGCAGTTGTTGAAGTACAAACCTGCTCCCATAACGTGGTGTCATATAACACGGGCATGTACGACTTCTTTAAGAAAGCCAGTGTAGGTAAGGCATGCAATCTGTCCATGGAATGATGCGGCAATGTGGTGTGCCTAATGTGGTAACATATTTTTTTTTGAAACAAGACAAAAGATTTGCCATTTTCATTAATTACTAATTTGCAAAGCCAGAGCACTGGACAATGGTCGATAGTGGTTGGTTGTGCTCCTGCTATTGATTTTTATTTGCACCGTTTCCTTAATTTTTTGTCAGATTCAGTTCTGTAGTTGGTCGATATAGTTTTTGTATTTATGGTTGGAAGATATCAGTGTATTTCTGTTTTTCTATGACTTTGACCTGTACAGTGTGGGGTTGTCACTAGCGAGGGGTAACCTTTGAAATGTGGTATCAGAGTGTCTAATGCAATTTCAGTGCTACTTTTTTCTTGCCCTCAATTTCAGTGCTACTGGAAATGTGTGAAGTGTGCTAGATCGGGAAATTGTGGTATGTCAGTGTAAATAGGGCGTAGGTCGAGCAGTTATATGCCATAAATATGCAGTTTATAAGTTTGTTGCTAGATAAGTTGCATATTCTGAAACTAATTTTTCAGTTTCAAGTGTTTGCTTCATGCAAAACAATCTGACATTAACTAATTTGGTTGTATTTATTAAAAAAGACAGCGTGCAACTTTACTAGATGTTATTTTAATTCTATTGGGAAAGAACAGTAAACACGGACATACTCCTATTTTACTCACAATACAAGATGTTATTTTAACTATACTAACAATTCCTAAAAAAATGCTAAATTTGTTTTTCGTATAGAAGGAAATTTTGAGTATGACTTTGCTTTAGGTCAGCTTAAATTTATCCGGAACACACTAAAAATTGTTGCCCTAAATTAAAGTTTATCAAACTTCTCGGTTAAATTTCCATAAATTCCTAACATTATACAAACCTAATGGATAGGCGCGGTTGGCGCGGCGCCTACATGATCTAGTATCATGAAAAATGCACCCAAGTGACTAAAAAATCAATCCACAAAAGAGCACCATACACTTGATGCACCATGGTCGATATTGATCCAGCTCCGCCCCTGGTCAGTGTGCACGGACTCGATGGCGAGCAGATACAGGAGACGATACGACTGCCGCACCTCAATAATGAAGTGAAGGTAGCCAAATCAAACTTGATTGATCACACACCTGGTAGTACATGGTCATGCACGTTCGTGACCTGGCCCTGTTTGCCGCTTGATGCTGCTGCATGCTCCGGTTCGTCTCCTCCTGGATGTAGCGCGGCGGCTCGCACGCACGTTGAGCGGCGGGTAGCTGCCGTGCAGTGCGCCGCCGTTGAGTAGATGGATTTGAAGCGAATTTTTGTACTGATCTGTGCCGGACTAGAATTATGTCTAGGGATTTATTGTATAGCTAAATTGGATCTATTCTACTACAAAATTGGAATTTCGAAATTGAATCTAAAGAACCGATCCGATCTTCAATCGAAACTGGGTGCCGCGCCCCGAGGAGAAGAGATTGATCTCCCGGGGGCAGCACGCTGCGGAACGAGTTTAGAACCCTAGGATCGACGTCGTGAGACTAACCGCTATGTGATACCATGTGGAAAGTATTGAAACCCTAATATTGTTGTCGTATTGCTTGAACCCTCATGGGGTATATATAGGAGTACAAAAGGGTGGAGGATTGGAGTACAAGGCAAGTCATACTAGGTTTAAACCGAGTCCATCCCTAACTCTAGAATATTTCAATACCTCTACGTATTATACTTCTAACAATATACAAATATACAGTTGAGCTTTGCTTAGGATATAGTATATTATTATATATTGTACATGCCCAACTCATTTAATGATGTGTTTTGCCGAGTAATAGGCAGGAGCATTCGCTTCTATTTTGGTCTCGCTGGTTCGAAGATGACTAAGTGTTGACGGTCAAATTTGGCTCATTGTCGGAGTTTCGGTCGTGGGATGCAAATATATCGAAGCGGAAGAATGGGCTGAAACGGGGCCACGACAACTCGGCAGCATCGGGTGCATGGGCAAGCCACGACAGAGAAAACGGTGGAGTGGTTGTCATGGCAGTGGCGAGCGCATGGCGGAGAACCTCGTTCCTTCGGGATCGCGGCAGAGAAATAAATGAAAACACTGCCGCGGCAGCGGCTAACGGCAGCAGGTACACGGCAAGGACCCGGATCGGAGTCGCGGCATGAGAATGGGCAAGAACGCTGCCGTGGCAGCTCGGTAACAAGGAGAGCGACGAACAAGAAGGCGCGACGGCAATGCGGTGCAGCAGGGCAGCAGTGCGCGCCAAAACGACTCAAACATGAGCCGGATGACAACATACAGAGAATTGCACGATATCACCATGAAGATGACCTCAAATGAAAAAGTAATGTGAATGAAAGTTGTGCGTATCGTCGAGACAAGCAACTTTGGTTTTTGGATCATCTCAATCCGAGGTCATATGCAACTTGTGGAGTCAAAATACTGTGGCGATGTCCACGGACGAGCAGGCAGAAGCGCTGGGCATAGGAAAATCGCCCTACCATATACATGCTCTGTCCTCGGGAAAGCAGGATTTGGAAAGGCTGAAAACGAATCGAATTTCTTCCGACTGAATTTAGAGGGCCCAGATGAAGTCAAATGAAAAACCTTATAAAATGAAAGTTCTTCGTTTTTTCGAGACGAACAACTTTGTCTTCTACGAGATTTTGATTAGAAGTCGTTTAGTGCCTCGAACATGGCCCGCAAGGTGCAGACAGTTTTCAGACCGAACTGTTTTGGAAAGTTCGGGTCAGCCATCCGAATTGGACCCAAATTAGGGTTTTGGACGTGGATCCAAGTCCTTTCTTTGCACGGGAAGTCTAGCCGCTCCTTATATACATGAGGGGTGACGGCCGATTGAACAACAACACCAATCGAACAAACACATCTACTACTTTCTCGTGTTCATCTACTTTTATCCCTCTTCCTTGTATCTTTCTTCTCGTTCTTCGTCGTTCTTCAAGATTGGAGGCTACGAATCCACGAGGCTCTAGGGGCGGTCAGGCCGACCTAGAGCAGCCCATAGCCGCCGCAAGCCCTGACGGGGTCCCTCCCGGGCGAGCGGGGTTTCGGGTCTACAAAAGCGCCCGCCGGATTGTCTTGTGTATCGCGCTTCCGGCGAGCCTCCCGCGGAGTGAGCTGCGGAGCATCTCCCTCGGCGCCGCGGGTACACGTGACGTGTTCGTGTGTCAACACACTTTTTGGCGACTCCGCTGAGGACGAAGCGAACGGTCTCCAGCCCGTTCTTGCTGCGAAGAGAGCGTCGTCAAGAGATTGTAATCTACATCGGTAACATGAATCCGCAATCTCCTTATGTAGATGCTAATTACTCTTACATTGATGTTGCTAGATCTTTTGATACGAATACTGTATCGGCTAGCCCTAGTTCTTACTATGTGCAAAAGCCGATGCAAAATAATCTCCATGCTTTACCTTGTTTTAGCAACATGCAACATATATATTCGAATTCTCATGCATCGGCTGCCCCATATCGTAGGCCGGTGAGTAACGTGGGTTATTCGAAGGATCAGTATGAGACACCTCACGGGCAAGAGGATGTCTCACGGTTTTATCCATCGGCTGCCGACTCGCAATATGCGGGGTCGAACCCAGACAGGCCGATGGATGGGGGAATCGGCTATGCTAGTACCAGCGACTTGGCCGGTTACTCCCAACCGACATATACTGCGCCTTATATGATTACTCAATCGGCACCTTATGTTACTAACGTTTCAGCTTCATGTGGACCTAGTGAGACACATAATTCAGCTTCGCAGTACTTTCACGGTGTTCACGGCAGAATAACTGAAAATTCAACAGGAGCACATGTGCCTTCATCTTCTACCGACGCATATGGATTAGATGGTTGGAAGGAAATATTTGCAGCGAAACTCAAAAGGGCCGGTGATGTTTACCTGGTATTAAAAGAAAATCCGCATGATCCCACTGCAATACAAGCTTATGAGGCGTATAAGAAGGAACGTGAAGAGGAGCGTGAACAATTCAGGATCAAGTTCTATCCCACACAGCTGCAAAGTTTCGGCAACTCATGGCCGAAAGAAACTGAAAGAGTCGGGGGGCAATCCCATCTTGCAGAGGATAGTACCGATGAATTCTCTACGCCGACTCTTGAGGAATTACCGACCGAGTATCGACAAGCTTATGAAGCACTCAAGAAAAAGCGTGCTGAGGAATTTGAGGCGCTTGAGAAGAAACTCAAGGAGGAACATGAAGCAAATAGAAGAAAGCTTGAAGAGGAAGGTCTGCACATGTTCCATGCAAAGCTCAAGAAGGACCCTCAAGAAAATATTACTCTAGTAGGAGAAATTAAATCCTCTCTTATGTGTTGCAATCAAGTCAAGCCCCATGTTAAACCAAGGCAAGAAGAAGCTTTGCAAGTTGATGGAAGCCATAGAGAAAAGATGAATGATTCGGAAAGTATGGTTACTTCGGCTGTTGAAGCCGAAATAGACAGTACATGTACCGAATCTACTAAATCAAAAGAAGCAAGCTTCATTGATCGAGAGCACGTCATGGCTAGCAATACAACCGTGATTGATTTTTCTGGGTGTAAAGGAGTTTACATACTACCCAGTAGGTTTCGTGCCAAAGATGATGAGCATCAAGAACAAGAAGACACAGCCGGACAAAGTTCGGTTAATGATGAACACCAAAAGCCAGAAAGCGAAGCCGAACAATGTTCGGTTGGCAGGGAGCATCCAGGAGACGCGGCACGAGATCCAGAAGAGGACGACGAGGCATTGGAGAGTTATTCAGAGGTGGAGCAAAGCATTGTTCCTGTTGTGCCAGCATCACATTCTCCCAACGTCTTCGGAGAGGTACGCCTAGCCGGCAATTTACTTATCTTTAGATTTGGTCATAATCATATTGTTGATGCATTTTCCAACACGATTTTAATTAATGTTGAAAGACCAATCGGGATGAGTAACTTGTTTGCTAGGAATAGTCTTGTCACTAATTATGCCGGTCAACATGTCGTATCATTTGTAGAGGCTAATAGTGACAATTTGTCGCAACCAATGTTGTTCCCATTATGCCGGCTAAGCTTTATATTCATATGGGCAACATCGCTTGTTTCATTCCTGGCTAGCATTGAGTCTCAGATGAGACGTATATTTTGTAATCATTTTGGTTGCAGAAACATAAATCCAGGTTCAAAGTCCTTCGAGATAGCCGATTTGGAAGAATCGGGAATGGAGGGCAGAAGACAATACATAGCCGAGTTGGACCACGATAAGCCGGCATCACTCGGTTGCCTAATTTCAAAGCCGGTGTTCCAATATCGGCTAAAGGATGAACAATGTACCTCCAGTCCAGGCATGGGTGATCACAGTGTCGGTGCATCGCCGGCTAACCCAATTGTCATAGAAGATTACCATGTCGAGCCGTCAAGACAAGAGCAAATGCAGAATTTGTTTCAGCAGAATAACAAAGACTGTGACGTGTTTTATGAAGCAGAATCAGCCTTAGAAGGACAATTGGAATTTGTTGAAGCACAAGTTGATAGCCATCCCGTTGACATTAATCTTGACGGCGATCAAGTGTTGACTCGGCTGCCTCAAGCCGGCTCATCCGAAGACGGACGGGTACGTACTATAGGTGATGGGATTGATTCGTCAAACCGAGAAATTATTCAAGCCAGAAATCCTGAGGACGGACGTTCCATCAAATCTACAAAGAGAACGCCTAACACTGGGGGGCAACAGGAAAATCCAAATACCGATGCCGGCAATGATAGAAGGGATAAAGGCAACGATAAGCACCGAAGGAGGAAATCTAAAGTTACCTTCGCTCAATTATTGGAGAAGTATCAGAAGATGAGCGAAGCAAAACGTGCTTATCGGCCAGCTGAAGCAAAGGCATCAAAGTCACCCCCAGGACGTAAATCTGATAACAGGGATTGGCAAAAGAAGAACCCCAATGTGCCGACTCCGCGAACTTCTTTTAGGCCGCCAATGCCGAAGTCGTCCATGCCTTCCCATGTTGGATTATATTCATATCAATCACGGGACAGGTATGATCCACGGTCACACCATCAGTCTTATGCTAAATCACCTCGCCAAGTTTATGCAGCTCCGAGAGAATCAACACGACAACCACATGTCAAAGACTGGCTCAATCAAGGGTCGGCCAGGAGCTCATGGAGGACGAAGGAGGTGGTCAAACAAGTATACATAGTAAAAAGAGATGGCCGCAAAGATGTTGTTTCAGACCGGATTCCAAGTAACCAAAAGCCAGCTAAAATGATGTTGGCTACAAAGGGCAAGGAACTGAAGCGAGTAACTTTCAAGGACCTAGTCATCGAGTCTAGACAGGTCAAGCCGAAAGTGCCCAAAGCCAAGAAAGAACTGCCAGTGCATAAAGTAAAATCACAGCCGAGATACCCACTCGGCTTATCACATTGGCAAGAGTGGCAGGTGGAGAGGCTGAGAGCCGAAGAGTTGGGGAAGTTGAACATGGCATGGATTCCTAAAAGAAGCCCTCAAATCAAGAACGGTGCACCAGCTTCTGTAGCAAAGCCGGCAAGGGTAAAGGAGGATAAGCAAGAAGTCGGCAGGCGAAGCCGGCGATCTTCATCACACTATAGGAGACCTCAGGCGGCGCGTCATCCATGTTCTTCAACTATATCATCAAGGCTAGCACCTCACAATTTACCCCCAGTCGAAACTTCTAATCTATTTCGGCTATTCACACTTTGGTGGACGGGTTCTCCAGGTCCTTCAAGATAAGGACGCACGGCCGATATTTGCATATCGCCCTAAGAATGCATTGTGTTGACAAAGCCAGCATCTGGATAGAGGTACTCTTCATGGTTTTATTTCCTCCCTAGAAGCCGGTGCTCAGTTTTGCCAATACTAGTAAGGACGACTTGATTATTAAGTCGGCCATTAACAAAGGTTCTAGTGCAAGCCGGATGGACGGTTAGAAGAAAATATGTTTTTCTTATCTGCAAGATCCGAGTCAAAGGTTCAGGCGGGCCACATCACGGGACACATATATAGAGGCGCTTGTACAATTATTATCAAGTTGGCAAGAGTGAAAATTGAAAAGGCTTAGTGCTAAAGAGTTAAAAAGAAGAACATGGCATGGACTCTTAAGAAGAGCCGAAAGCACAAGAATGATGTGCAAGATTCTGTCACAAGAGCAGAATGAAACCATCAAGCAATTGAGCCGAAGGTTTGCATCGCCGCGTCAAAATCTTCGGTTGGCATATCGTTCAAATTATTCAAACATGCTATCAATGCCTTTGTCAGGGAGTTCACCACCAGGTATGATTGGATACCCCCATGGGTTTATTTTGATCCATGGATGCATCATAATTCTTTACATCATGAAAGGGTATTACCAAGTCATTATACCTTTGATTAGTTGCAGTATTGCTAATCTAAGAGCCGAAATTCCTAGAGTTCACAATCAGATTTATCGTTTCATTTACTTGTTTCGGCTATACATACTTTGGTGGATGATTTATGCATTCCCTTGATGAAATTATATGTGGCCGATAACTTTTTATCGTTCTAAGAGATTATACAAGCATGGTCGATGGAGTGTTGACATCGTCCTAGTAATGCAAATTATTATTTTTGGCACGCAAGCTCTGCCAAAAAACAGGGGGGCATGTGTTGACGGTCAAATTTGGCTCATTGTCGGAGTTTCGGTCGTGGGATGCAAATATATCGAAGCGGAAGAATGGGCTGAAACGGGGCCACGACAACTCGGCAGCATCGGGTGCATGGGCAAGCCACGACAGAGAAAACGGTGGAGTGGTTGTCATGGCAGTGGCGAGCGCATGGCGGAGAACCTCGTTCCTTCGGGATCGCGGCAGAGAAATAAATGAAAACACTGCCGCGGCAGCGGCTAACGGCAGCAGGTACACGGCAAGGACCCGGATCGGAGTCGCGGCATGAGAATGGGCAAGAACGCTGCCGTGGCAGCTCGGTAACAAGGAGAGCGACGAACAATAAGGCGCGACGGCAATGCGGTGCAGCAGGGCAGCGGTGCGCGCCAAAATGACACAAACATGAGCCGGATGAGAACATACAGAAAATTGCACGATATCACCATGAAGATGACCTCAAATGAAAAAGTAATGTGAATGAAAGTTGTGCGTATCGTCGAGACAAGCAACTTTGGTTTTTGGATCATCTCAATCCGAGGTCATATGCAACTTGTGGAGTCAAAATACTGTGGAGATGTCCACGGACGAGCAGGCAGAAGCGCTGGGCATAGGAAAATCGCCCTACCATAGACATGCTCTGTCCTCGGGAGAGCAGGATTTGGAAAGGCTGAAAACGAATCGAATTTCTTCCGACTGAATTTAGAGGGCCCAGATGAAGTCAAATGAAAAACCTTATAAAATGAAAGTTCTTCGTTTTTTCGAGACGAACAACTTTGTCTTCTACGAGATTTTGATTAGAAGTCGTTTAGTGCCTCGAACATGGCCCGCAAGGTGCAGACAGTTTTCAGACCGAACTGTTTTGGAAAGTTCGGGTCAGCCATCCGAATTGGACCCAAATTAGGGTTTTGGACGTGGATCCAAGTCCTTTCCTTGCACGGGAAGTCCAGCCGCTCCTTATATACATGAGGGGTGACGGCCGATTGAACAACAACACCAATCGAACAAACACATCTACTACTTTCTCGTGTTCATCTACTTTTATCCCTCTTCCTTGTATCTTTCTTCTCGTTCTTCGTCGTTCTTCAAGATTGGAGGCTACGAATCCACGAGGCTCTAGGGGCGGTCAGGCCGACCTAGAGCAGCCCATAGCCGCCGCAAGCCCTGACGGGGTCCCTCCCGGGCGAGCGGGGTTTCGGGTCTACAAAAGCGCCCGCCGGATTGTCTTGTGTATCGCGCTTCCGGCGAGCCTCCCGCGGAGTGTGCTGCGGAGCATCTCCCTCGGCGCCGCGGGTACACGTGACGTGTTCGTGTGTCAACACTAGGTGTGTGATATTTATATATGACATCACATGGAGGTCCTTGGTGTACACGACGAGGAATCGTTGGCACAGTACAAGGATCTGATGGTAGCGGTACCCCAGCTTAGCAGTGTCACCAACCTGACTGTGACCACCCTCTTGAATAATCACGAGTATGGAGCCAGTATAGCACGCTACTATCTAGGTGCAATTACATAGAGACACCTACCATTGATGTCAAAAACGTAAGCTTGCCCTAAGACTGGCCACAATGGGAGTATCATAGGTATCATGCATGCCATGTTGACAAAAATCTTATGTGGCACAACAATTAATGAAGAAAGAGATGATAGTGGTATCTACCTATGTTACGGTATCATAGCACGTAAAACTAAATATTTTAATAGCAAATAAATCTTGTACATATATTTATATTGGGATTCTACAAACCAATTAATAAGAAGTAGCTATGATACTACTATATGATACCATGCATTGTATGGGTAGTCTCATATACTAGTATCATATGCATGACTAGTCTAAGTCTTCCTAGCATATGTACTTGATAATGTGACCGGTTTGAATTAACTCTACAAAAACTTGTGATTCCAGAGGTTGGAGCCTGAGTACTACGCGTGCCTAGATGCAGCAGTGTGCTGGTGCAAGTATGGATGGCACCCGCCGGGTTCGGGGCCGGGTCCGGCCCCCCATACCCGCCCCTGCCACCTCTCCCCGGCACCGCCACCCACCTCCATACCCGCCGTCGGGTCCATTTCCTCACCAGACCCGCGACCCGCCGGGTTCGCGAGACCCGACGGGGATCCGCGAGGGAGGAAGACATGGGCGGCGAGCGGAAGTGCTCGGCGGATGCGCGCGGACGTGGCCATCCAGGAGGCCGGCGAGGACGTGCAGGATGGCGCCGACCATCGAGGACGAGGCCGTGCTGGAGGAGAGGTGGCCGGCGAGGTGGCCGTGCAGGAGGCCGGTGGGGCGGAGGCGAGGTTGCCGTGCAGGAGGCCGGTGAGGTGGAGGCGTAGTCGCGTGGAGCAGGGGTGGGGCAGGGCGTGGTCGGTGGTGGGGTGCGGCGGCGGCCAGGCTGCCGGCGGTGAAGAAGGTCTTGGCAGTGCGTGGCCGCGTGGGGGATTGGGGCGCGTGGGAGTTGCAACGCGTGGGTCGGGTGGCGGCTGACGATGGGATGAACGGAAAAGACTTGCTACCCCCATGGGTAGCTACACACCCTAAGTTTGACCGAAACGTATATGCAACGGTAAAATGAGATTACTCAAGTAGACATGGGGGATGTCACTAGTAGATTTGATAGAATTATTAAAAAGTATTTTGAAATTTTTTCGAATTTTTTTCCATCCGCTGTGATTTTTTTAGTAAAGTTTGACCCAAAAGTCAACAAAAAGTCAACTATGAAAAAATGCTAAAAATGACGACCAAAAAATATTTTTTTGAAAATTCCGAAACTAGTTTTGTACACCAAATATTCGTGTTTTACTAGGAAAACAAGTTAAAAGGGATACATACTGCTTGCATCTCCGTATAACGCATGGGTGTGTAGCTACCCATGCGGGTAGCAAATTGTCTCTCATGGGATGAATGGATGAGGAGTTGGGCCGGTGGAGTGGGGTGGGGGCGTGGGGCTATTAGGGTTAGCCTCCAACACAATGACATGTTGGCCCTCCTCATATCCAAGCGGGTACACGGGTCTGCGGGTATGGGTTTGACACCTCCATACCCACCCCCGCCAGACCCGACGGGTCTAGATTTTTACCGATAAGCAGCCCCGTGGGTTTTGTTTCTTACCAAACCCTCCCCGTTTAAGGCGGGTACCCATCGGGTTAGCGGGTATCGGGTACCCATTGCCATCCGTAGGTGCAAGTGTCCGGCGTACTGGAGAAAGCAGAAGCTGCGTCTCGACTTTATTTGGAAAATCGATCTCCTTGGTTTCACAAGGAGGGCCTGGTGGATGTCCGATCTCGCTGGACTGATGCGTCGTTCGAGACCAACGGTGCTAATGAGGATGCCACAACTTCGCTGGTGGTGGGTCGACCCCGACTCATGTCCTATCATTGAAGCTAAGTATTACTCGTGTAAAGGCTAGTATACTACTTAGTACTCACTACCGGAATTGTCGAGTTTGCCAAGTGTTAAGTTGTTGTTTTTCACAAAAATAGTAGGGAAAACCTAGTGTCATTTCATATAAATGGATGTTGTGGGGTTTCGTTTATTCATATAAATGGAACCGGGGATGAAGATCCCTTTTACTCTAAAAAAACTTATTGTCATTTCATATATCTGGAGGGGTTAGCTCAGTTTTTTCTTTGAAGAAGCAACGAGGGGGGGGAGGGACATTTCATTCATTTTTGTGAAAACACCTGTACATGTGAGGCCCCTAGGGTCAGGGGCGAGAGAGCACATTGGGGGGGGAGACACATGCCCCCCCCCCCTAGAATAGATGCGCTGCTCGAGGCTCCCCGAAGCCAACCACGGCCTCCCAGGAAAGACAAGCTAATCCACGCATCCAATTAGCTTAATCAATCGCCCAATTCTTCCCCCATTCCCGCTTTCACATTTTCAATTTTTCAATGCGTGCGACGAAATTAACCCTGATGTTTCTTCAGGGAGAGTGCTGAGCTACGGCAGCAATGACTTTAACAGGTTCGGCAGAGGAGACGATGGGGGAGGCGGCGGAATCCTCAGCCACTCCTCCACCGTCGAGAGGCTCTACACATGGGAGAAGAAGCTGTTTCTCGATGTCAAGGTGCGTTCATCGGCAACCGGCTTTATTTGACTGTATTTACCAACTTCTGTTTTGATTGATTCATCGAAATGTATTTACCAACTTCTGTTTTGATTGATTCATCGAAATGTGCTGTAGCTCGAGCACACAGATTCATCGAAATGTACAGTAATTGAGCACACAGTTTCATTGGAATGTACGGCTTGATTAGATAGATCTCAAGCAGTGGCCGGAGTGAGTGAGTGGCTTGGTGCTTTTGAGGACAAGTGCCCTTTTGCTGTGCTGCTAGCAGTTTGGTTATTATCATATTGTGCTGGGATGGGATATACTCACAAGGATTCAGTGGGGTGGCAGTAGATTCTGTCTTAATAAAAAGTACATACCAGGCACATGGACACTGCTTGAATTGTTTGTTAGTTCGTTTAGCAGTAATAGTTTTTTCCCCAGGTTCTGTAAATATGATATACACCGTGCGTGCCTTTGGATTCTTCCAAATAGAAAGATGATCTGTGTGCTCTTTTTTATATTAATGGTACAACCATGAAAGGGCTTAGTCAGGGAGGAGCTGTAAAGATTGAAATTCATGTGCCACTGTGTTATCTCAATATTGTTACTACAATTCAACTGATATGACCCTTCATATGAAATTGGTTTTGTATTGTTTAATTCCTTTGCCGTGGTAAAGATAGGATATTTTACGCTTCTCTGATCGTCTTCTGTAAGTACTCATGAAATGTCAGCTTTGTTTAAAGCTTTATAGATAAGAATCCTTATGCTTCTTTTCATAGGAATAGGGAATGGCTTTTTGCAGAGTTTTTCCCTGATGGAGGCCTGTGTCGCCATGCTTAAGGTGAGCAGACTACGGAGGATGCAGATCGATGTGCTGAGGACCGGCTTCTCTCCTTTACCTTGATTTTTTTTATCTATATTGTTCAAAAGGCTATCTTTTGATTTTTTAAGTTCCACATCCGGCCTCCAATATGCAAGTTACTGTTGCTTAAAAATTATCACCGTTTGCTATTTTGCTTGCTCAACTGTTCTTTGCAATTTTTATTCTAAGAATATAAAAACAGTAAATTACCGTCATGCATCCAAAATTTCTGAGGTAAAGACCCTTTGTTCAACAGCGCACATGAATTAGTAACTATTATATAATTTCCATGCATTTTGTTTGCTGCCAATTGTTCTAACAATTTGTTATCGAAAAATATTTCTGAAATATAATCTTCATGTATTTTGTTTGCTACCAATTGTTCTAACAATTTTGTTATCGAAGGCCAAGCTGGATGGGATAAAAACATCTGCTTCAAGCCTTCATTTCTTTCCTAAAGCAATGAGCAATTAGGAAGGGATGACATAAATGAAATAAGGGTGCTGAAGTCTCGCATAGTTGATCTTTATGAACAGTTAGTGTTAGCTACTGAAATCTGAAGCTGTTTCTTCTAGCTCATGACGAAGTATGGATAATTAGTGCTAGCTACTGAAATCTGAAGCTGTTTCTTCTAGCTCATGACAAAGCAATTCATGTTCAACACATCAATGTTAGAATTTCAGTATTTTAAATAGATAGATAGGTAATCCACAACATTTTAAATTGATACATAGTCAAGCTCAGCTGCATTTCACTTTGTTTAAACTTGACAGTCTTTAAATCTCTTGAGTGCTTATAATATCAATATTTAGATTGAACGATGGTGTTTTTATGTAAAATACAGTTCTACAATGCATGCTAGAGAAACATTCATTCGATGTTAATTTTAGCCAGTCACTTCAGAGTATATGTTGTCAATAGCTTCATTCTTCGGTGCCATTGATCTCATTTCCTTCAAATTTTTCACACTGAAGATGGTGATATGTTTCTTTGTAAAGGTTTTCCACACAGCAAGGACATAAGAAACCAACGACGAATAGGTCGCTTATTGAGGTGATGCTCTCATACATATATTTTTACTGTTTTGTTTCAGAATATCATATCTTCTGTGTGTTTTCTGGTAATTCTAACAAGACATACTGCATTCTTCGTCTCCACCATGATCTGTGAGTTAATATGATTCCTCTTTTGTGCGTCTTTTGCTTTTCATTTCCGCACATGCTTCTCCCTTATCCAAATTTACTTCAAGATTGATTTCTTAGTACCTTCAGAATCAGGTGGGGAGTTTATTGCTGAGCTCTACCTACACAAACTCTTACATCTATTTGTGTTCGATTATTTACTTTAATTAGCAAATTGCTTCAATATTTAACATCTGCAACTTCTGGAAATAAACTTCTTCCGAGTGTGTGATATATCTTTATGAGCTCATTAATTTCCTATGATCATTTGCCACTCTTTTTCAGGTGGAGGGCAATTGGCAGTACCCACAGTAGTTGTGCTGGCGATGCGCTTCCGAGTGAGTATAAGTTCTGTTGTACCCTGAAACTATTTTTCCCTTTTGGCAGTATGAATGAGACGCAACACATCTCTCATGTCCTGTAACATTATTAGTAAAAATAGATGTGCCAATATTGTTATATCAATGTTTGCTCTAAAACAGGGCACTGTTCACTGCAACTATTTTTCCCTTTTGGCAGTATGAATGAGACGCAACACATCTCCCATGTCCTGTAACATTATTAGTAAAAATAGATGTGCCAATATTATTATATCAATGTTTGCTCTAAAACAGGGCGCTGTAAACTGCAATATATCTTTCCCTGTTTATACGAGTTCCATATTCAAGATATATTTGCTAAATAGATGAGTGATTCATGAGAACAATATCAGTTATCAGATTTAAGGCCCATGCAGTTTTGAACAGGTTTAGTTATTTGTATGGTATCATTCCTGAGATCAACGTACAGATTATATTCTGACTACCATTAGAACAATGCTTCTTTGCAGGGACGACTCTTTTCAGTTCAGGATTGCTTCACGCCTGTGATTTGGTAGAGGAGCAGCAACCAAGCAGGAACACACGCTGCTAGGTGATTTGCTGCCTTGATGTCCTTCTCATCATGTTCTTGGGAATGGCCACTTTTTCAATCCATAATTTTGTGCCTACTTTGGTTCTTCTGTACAGGTTATCATTGAGATGTCTGAGAATCAACTGGAGAGATTGCTGAATATGTTGATGTGTGCACCAGCTACTGGGGATGTTGCTGTGTAAATCAGCTATAAGAGCTACAGAAGCAAGGAGAGGTTATTTCACCTATTTCCACCTCTGTTTGGCCATAAATTGTGTCATACTTTTCTGTACCAACGTCGTCATTTGGTTTGCTCATATTTTCTATTGTTCATTCTAAAAATATTGTCAGATAATTATTCAACCGAGGAGACAACCAATGACTTTTTCCCCCGATTACATGCACAATCAAGAATCATTTCATACGAATAACATTGCAAGTTAACTTCTATTTTGCAGATTTTGTCTGTAATACATCCCTAACTTTTGCCTTCTTTTTCTTCATTATTTTCAGATCTGTCAGCGATGTACGTTATGACGGTGCTGCGGCCCGCCACCAAAATTGTCGGTCCTAGCCTCAGGTGAATACTGCTATTATTTATCTCTTAGGTAAAATAGATTGTTACTTGATATAATTTTTGTTATAATCTGTGTTTTTTTCTGTTTCTGAATTTTTGCCTCTAATTTACATATTTATAGTACCTATTTCGATGCGAGACGATGAAGTTAAATAGAAGATTGGATCAATATCTTGCTATTTGAGGAAGTAATGTTTGGACTATTTAGAATCTGGACCATACTGCAAGTTGGGGATTTTTCTCATTTTCCGAAGAAAATTAATCTTGCAGCTATACTTACCGTGCTTTGTTTTCTTACACGCACATTATGAAGAGGATATACTATGACTGCAATATGAAGATGGTGAAACTTGGAAGTGCGACCCAACAGAAGCTGTGTCTACACAGTTGATAGTTACAAACAACCAAAAAAATAATCGGAAAATTTATACATTGTAGTCATCATAATTTTGTTGGTTGAGAAAGGATAGGTAAGTTGTAGCTTTTCATCTCTGCTTTACATTGTTCTTTAATTTACCAAACGGTTGTTCTGTTGCCTTTTAATGTGTATGAATGAGAGTTTGTCGATGGAATCCTAGGTGTCGCCAATGTTGGAGAGAACGATTATGAGTTTGAACGCGGATTTTTTCTCCCATTGCAACACTCGGACAATTTTCCTGGTGTTTCTCTATATGGCGAAAGAGGGGTAGCATGGTAGAAAACTGAGAGGTGAGGTTAAGAAGAATGTACAGGAGAAAGGGAGTGCATAATTTGGAGAAGCGTGGTATTCATAGCCTGATCTGTTGTGTTAGGTACATCGATCCGCTGCTCCGTCACCGGTCTACAGTTTTGGAGATTCAACGTTACTGACCTCCGCTTCTACATTGTTGATACGTAGATTGTTACATTGTTATAGGTGCTTTGCCGGTCCGACTTAAGTTTATGTCGTCCATAATTATTTCCTTTCCCATATTCAGTTTGCTCAATGTTAGACACATTTTAATTATGTGCATGTATCTGTCTATACCTAAAGATTTATAATTTTTGTTATAATCTGTGTGTTTTTTCTGTTTCTGAATTTTTGCCTCTAATTTACATATTTATAGTACCTATTTCAATGCAAGATGATGAAGTTAAATAGAAGATTGGATCAATATCTTGCTATTTGAGGAAGTAATGTTTGGACTATTTAGAATCTGGACCATACTGCAAGTTGGGGATTTTTCTCATTTTCCGAAGAAAATTAATCTTGCAGCTATACTTACCGTGCTTTGTTCTCTTACACGCACATTATGAAGAGGATATACTATGACTGCAATTGGAGATCATGCAATTATGAAGATGGTGAAACTTGGAAGTGCGACCCAACAGAAGCTGTGTCTACACAGTTGATAGTTACAAACAACCACGGTCGAAAATGCTCATAAAATATGTCGAAATGCTCAAATGTTTGCCTGCAATATGTGAGCTACATATTTTTAGATTTCTCGAACCCATAGACATTTACAACACAAATTTTTTAAAGGTGGTTCTCCAACGGTGATTTTTTAGGTAATTTTCCTGCGGAGACCAAATTTTTAACTATAATCTGCGAAATTCAATATTTCCCATCTCATATAAAAAAACATAGTTTTGTAGTGGTAGTTTCTTTAGCAAACAATTTTTTTCCTGCAATTTGTGAACCACAATTTAAAAAATACCTTCAAATATCCCACATGAACTAGAAAAAAATGTCAACTTTATTTAAAATTTGTTAAAATAGTACCCAGATAATTTTTCTACTTTGTCAGAAATAAAAAAAACAAAATTCAAAATATTACTCCCTGTTAGTTCAAAAAAAAAAACCCGGTCTCCTCCATGCTAATTACCAGCTGATAATACTTCACACTACAATTTCCGGCAAATTTTACCAAATTTTAACACACATGCGTCTCATGCAGGTTTGAACATTTCTAACAATTTTAATGCCTTCCAGATCTGAGCATTAAAAAAACATGAGAAAAATAATTCACATACGAGCAACTTTCAACAACTTTGAAATTCAAACAATTTGCAAAACATAAACTTCTCCTTCTTAATTTTCGGTACATTCAAATCTACACAAATTTTGAATGTGTATAGCTTAAAATTTGAATTTCTCCCATCACGGTACTCACAAATACGACAAATATATCAACATTCACACACAAAAAAATAAGCGTTTACTACTTATGCCGTACGATCAAATTTTAAGTTTCAAAACTTCAAAATTTTCAGCGCCATCCAAATCTGAGCATTTGAAAAACAGAAAAAAGCGTACTAATAGCTTCCCACTTTCACCAACTTTTGAAATTCAAACAAATTATAAATCAATATCTCCGAATATATCCAGTTGAAAACACGAGTAATATATCAAAACAATCAGGGGATTTCATACAAACAAGTTATGCTAAAGGAAAAAAAAGGGATACCCGAATTTTGTCACCATTTAGAGGTAATTCAAATGCATTTCTCCTAATTTCAATTGAATATTAACCCCGAAATACAAACATGTTCGAACATTTCAAACTACTAAATGTTTGCGTATTCTACAAAATAAATAAAAAAATGCTCACAAAAAAATGCTACCTATTCATAGCAAAATGAAAACATATTTGAAATTTTTTTTTGGAAACTTCGAAATTTTGAACGGCTTCCAAATCTGAGTATTTTGAAAAAACGGAAAAAAATAAAAACGAATAGCTTCCCACTTTCACCAATTTTCAAAATTCAAACAAATTATAAGTCAACATTTCCGAATATATTCGTTTGGAACAACACGAACAATATATCAAAACAACCAGAAAAATATGTACAAACTACTTATGCTAGAGAATTTTTTTCGCATTATCCAAATTTTGCCGCCATTTGGAGATAATTCAATCTCATTTCAATTTAATATTGTCGCTGAAATACAAACACGTTCGAACATTTCAAACTACTAAATATTTGCATACTCTGCAAAATATATCAAAAATGCTGACAAAAAAAACTGATAATACTTCACACTACAAATTCCGTCAAATTTTACCAAAATTTAACACACATGCGCGGCATGCAAGTTTCAACATTTCTAAAATTTTCAATGCCTTCCAGAAAAAACACATGCGAACAACTTTCAACAACTTTGAAATTTAAACGATTTATAAACATAAACTTCTCCTTTTTAATTTTGATACATTCAAAACTACACAAATTTCGAATGTGTATACCTTAAAATTTTAATTTCTCCCACCACAGTACTCACAAATACGACAAATATTACAACATTTACACACAAAAAATAAGCGTTTACTACTTATGCCGTACAATCAAATTTTAAATTTGAAAACTTCCAAATTTCCAGCATCATCTAAATCTGAGCATTTGGAAAACGGAAAAAACCATACTAACATCTTCCCACGTTCACCGACTTTTAAAATTCAAACAAATTATAAATCAATATCTCCGAATATATCCAGTGAAAAACACCAGTAATATATCAAAACAATCAGGAGATTACATACAAACAAGTTATGCTAAAGGGGAAAAATGGAATACCCAAATTTTGTCACCTTTTTGAGGTAATTCAAATGCATTTCTCCTAATTTCAATTGAATATTGAACCCGAAATACAAACATATTCGAACATTCCAAACTACTAAATGATTGCATATTCTACAAAATAAACAAATAAATGCTCACAAAAAATGCTACCTACTCATAAAAAAATGAAAACATATTTGAAAACAATTTGGAAACTTCGAAATCTTCAACGGCTTCCAAATCTGAGCTTTTGAACAACAAAAAAAAACAAAAAAACACGAATAGCTTCCTACTTCCACCATTTTTTAGAATTCAAACAAATTATAAATGAACATCTCCAAATATATCCATTTGAAAAAACAATACGAGCAACAAATCGAAACAAACAGAAAAATACATACAAACTACTTATGCTAGAGATTTTTTTCCGCATTATTCAACTTTTGTCACCATTTGGAGGTAATTCAATTGCATATTTTCTAATTTCAATTTAATATTGTCGCTGAAATACAAACATGTTCGAACATTTCAAACTACTAATTTTTGCATACTCTGCAAAATATATAAAAATGCTGACAAAAAATGCTACCTATTCATAGCAAAAAAAAAACTCCGATATTCCATAAAATATATCAAAAAATGCTAAAACAACAAAAAAAAAGCGGTATGCACTTATAGCAAAATACAAATATATTTGAACATTTCAGTTTGGCCAATATTTCGACACCATACGAGCAAACTTTCCCCAAATGTGGAATCAAATTCAAATGAATTTTTCTAATTTCAATTAAATGTTGACGTCGAAATACAAACATGTCGAACATTTCAAACCACTAAATATTTAAATATTCTACAAAATATATCAAGAATGCTCACGAAAAAACTGCTACCTACTCATAGCAAAATAAAAACATGTTTAAACATTTCAATTTAGCCAACATTTTGGTGAACAACAAATATATATATATATATATATATATATATATATATATATATATATATATATATTGTATAAAAAAACTCACCAAGGGCGTGGCGTGACGCCACGCCAAATTCAACTAGTTAACACCAAAGGCTTGCCGAGACAAAGGATAATCAACAAGATGGACTCCAAAACAGCAATCCACGGTGCCGGTCCCGGCGTCAACCTCGACGACGATAGGATCAGCACCCTCCCCGACCACCTGCTCCACCACATCTTGAGCTTCATGCGGACTCACGTTGCGGTCTGCACGAGCGTGCTGTCGCGGCGGTGGCAGCATGTCTGGATCGGGATCCCGACCTTCGCCTTCTCGGACGACATGCGATCGACTGCAGGGTTAGCCGACTCGGTGGACAAGGTGCTCGCCGGCAGCCACCGCGTCGATGTACTCGAGATGTCCGTCAGGCATCCTCTGCACCTGGCCCGTGCAAACGAGTGGCTTCAGCAGGCCGTGGAACGTGTCCATGGAAACATCAGCATCAGCTTCTTCACATCGGCTGCTCCGGCTGGCGACCCGGTGGTGGTGTTGGACTTGCCGTGCGGCGGAAGGACAAGGGCTTTGTCGCTCGTCTTCTCCGTAGATGGTATCGGCGGAACCCTTAGAGTGCCGCCGCCGGCATCGGCCGCTGCGGTGTCCAGCTCGTTGACGGAGCTGAAGCTAAAGTTCTTACGGCTCGACGACGGCAGCAGATTCTCGGATTTTGTGTCGTCCTGCTGCCCTCAGCTAAGAAAGCTCCACGTAGACATCATCGGTGATATGGAGTACCTCAAGCTCTCTAACGACGCCCTGGAAGATCTTGATTTGAACTACGCTTCAGGCGGCGGCCTCCGGCAGCTGCAGGTGTCGTCTCGCAACCTTCGCCGCCTACGTATCTACACCATCCTCTCGCCAGCGGTTAGAAGCAATGAAGTGCACGATGGCAGCAAGATAGCCAGCTTCCGCACTCCACGACTCGAGGACCTCGACTGGAGACTCAGCGAATTTATACACCCGAGCAGGGTCGAGTTCGCGGACAGCTTGGCCACGGTTCGCCGCCTTGACGTCAGGCTCATGACCCACGCCTGGGTGGAAGACACCGACTGGTACCACAACAAACTCGCCGTATGGCTTCTTAAGCACTGCACTGCCGTCAGCTGCCTCAATGTCGCCCTCTTGAATTCAGCCCCCGACGTAAGTACCATCCACAAACATATGCTTACAACCGTAGTATAGCGGTAACATATGCTGAGACTTATGGAATTCTGTTTTTTGCCTCATAGATGTAGATACACCCACTATTCAAAAATCGCATTTTAAAATGTTACAAAATTCTAAACAAAAAATTCAGGTGTACCTTTGGGACATTTTCTGTTCACATACAAAATTTCGAAGGAAAAAATATTTTTTGTGGATTGTGTAAAAAAGACAATTTTCGGTGCTCCAAAATGAGTTTTCCGGAAACAATTTTTTTTGTCTTTTTTGTACAATCCACAAAAAATGATATTTTTCGCGTTACTTTGTGTACAAACGCAGAATGTCTTGATGTTGATCCGAAAATTTTGTTCCGAATTTTTGGACGTTTCGAAATATATTTAGAATATATATTCGTAACGTGCATCTAGTCCTGTATATGAGCCAAAACAACATGTCCAAGATTTATTTACTTAACTAGAAGGATACCCCGTTGCAGTGGACATATCTTTAGAAACTATATTGTGTGAATGAAAGGCTATAAGATGCATAAAACTATACAGTTGTCAACATTAACATGTAAGATTTTATTGGTGACAATAATTAGGAGGCTAAATATAATCGATGTGAACTAGTAGTTTATTTGACCAATTAATTTGATGCTGCATGAAAATTAGTTATGCATGTTGCCGCATAAACTTTTTGAAAATTGTTTAAAATCCTATATATGAAAGAGCACGTATGCTCGAATATAAGTTAGATGTTTTCATCATTGATAGAAAATTCGCTTATTTGGCTGAAACGACTAAAAACAAAATAACTGTGGTATTCAAGTTGCACATGATTTAATGTGTAATTGCGTCGCATGATGGTGTGATCTTGTCAATCGGATAGCTAAAAAAGGATGACGTGAATAATTGGATTGCTAAAATAATAGATAATGTGGATATCTTGCGTGTAGAGATAGACAAAGAATGACATGGGAAATTGGATGGTTAAAAGGATGGATGCTAATGAACATGTTAATGTGATGAGTCCGGCAGTCGGATGGGATGGAAAATTGGACGGTTAAAAGGATGGATCATATGGATATATTAAATGTTAAGATATATCATGAATGCATCCTAGTAGGGTTGTTCTTTACAAGATACTAGAAGCATACAACACGTTGCAGCAGACGTATCTCTTTAAAAACTCGGTTGCGTGAATGAAATGGTAAGATGCATGAAACATGAAGTTATCTACATGAACATGCAAGATTACGTTGGTAATAACAATTGAGAGGCTAAATTTAATCGACGTGAAATAATTGTGTATTTGACCAATTAATTTGATGTTTCGTGTAAATTTGTTAAAAGTGGTAGATAAGATACACAAACGAGTGTGGATAGATTGCAAAAAGATATGTCATCCATGTTTCCACATAAAATTTTGGAACTTTCTTAAACGCTTACAAGTAGAAGAGCACATAATTTAAAATATCACTTATATGTTTTTCATTATTGATAAAAAAATTCATCTGGTTGGTTGAAATGATATGATTAAGAACGAATAATAATTGTGGTGGTATAGTACTCATGATTTAATTGTGTAATTACATTGCATGATGGTGTGATCTCATTAATTGGACAGCTAAAAAGGATGATATAACAATTTGGTTGGTAAAATAATCGATGACGTGGGAGACTACAGCAGGGGCTAACAACACGATGGGTAAAGAGCTAGAAAAGAACAGTCCGTGTAAGCGAAAATAAATTTTCTTCATAACTCACAAAAGTCTAGGTGTATAATAACCTTTTTTGGTATCCTGGACGCAAAATAGCATATCTATATATGTTTGGTTAGAGCATTATTGATTTTTCATATTATTTTCTAACATTTTATTTTAATGTGTTTAAGTACTTTTGTGTTACTCTATTGGAGTTTTAACCAATTTTAGTTGCTAACACACGGCCAGCGAGCATAAGTGTTGTTTAGAACATGAGATGAGTTGAGTAAGAATATAATTAATCAAGATTCTCAATTGTTTCTTGCGTTTTAATATGTAAAAGATCAAATTAAAAAAATTATGAACTGCAAAATATACATAAATAATGTGTGCTTTTGAGCCCTTGACGACGGTTTCCGTGGATGTTGTTCAAAACTACATATTATTTTAATGTATGTATGTGTAGATGTATTTCTTAGTGTTACATGGATTATCTTAATGAGAAATTATATGTTTCTCCAACTTACTTCTTAGGAGACATAAGAGGTGTATTTGATATCCTAACCATCCATTCATCAAGGGTAATTTTGATTATGACTAAATTTCATTTATAGTAAGTTATTTTAGATGTGTTAGAAAGGAATGTTCTATTGGACCTAATATTTCCCTTTCCAATCTCCAAAAAAATCGCATATACAAATGAATATCACCTATACGTATTGTCTTATTTGGGTGCATACAAAAATTTCTCTTGTTCTAAACCATGCTTGTTCTTTCATGGGTGAATTCAATCTACAACTAACATATATGTGGAAAGTATTGAAGCCCTAATATTGTTGTCGTATTGCTTGAACCCTCATGGGATATATATAGGAGTACAAAAGGGTGGAGGATTGGAGTACAAGGCAAGTCATACTAGGTTTAAACCGAGTCCATCTCTAACTATAGAATATTCCAATACCTCTACGTATTATACTTCTAACAATATACAGTTGAGCTTTGCTTAGGATATAGTATATTATTATATATTGTACATGCCCAACTCATTTAATGATGTGTTTTTCCGAGTAATAGGCAGGAGTATTCGCTTCTATTTTGGTCTCGCTGGTTCGAAGATGACTAAGTGTGTGATATTTATATATGACAGCACATGGAGGTCCTTGGTGTACACGACGAGGAATCGTTGGCACAGTACAAGGATCTGATGGTAGCGGTACCCCAGCTTAGCAGTGTCACCAACCTGACTGTGACAACCCTCTTGAATAATCACGAGTATGGAGCCAGTATAGCAACGCTACTATCTAGGTGCAATTACATAGAGACACTTACCATTGATGTCAAAAACATAAGCTTGCCCTAAGACTAGTCACAATGGTAGTATCATAGATAGTATCATGCATGCCATGTTGGCAAAAATCCTATGTGGCACAACAATTAATGAAGAAAGAGATAATAGTGGTATCTACCTATGTTACAGTATCATAGCACATAAAACTAAATATTTTAATAGTAAATAAATCTTGTACACGTATTTATATTGGGATTCTACAAACCAATTAATAATAAGTAGCTATGATACTACTATATGATACCATGCATTGTATGGGTAGTATCATATACTAGTATCATATGCATGATACTAATATATGATACTCGCCATTGTGGCTAGTTTAAGTCTTCCTAGCATATGTACTTGATAATGTGACCGATTTGAATTAACTCTACAAAAACTTGTGATTCCAGAGGTTGGAGCCTGAGTACTACGCGTGCCTAGATGTAGCAGTGTGCTGGTGCAAGTGTCCGGCGGACTGGAGAAAGCAGAAGCTGCGTCTCGACTTTCTTTGGAAAATCGATCTCCTTGGCTTCACAAGGAGGGCCTGGTGTGGATGTCCGATCTCGCTGGACTGCTGCGTCGTTCGAGACCAACGGTGCTAATGAGGATGCCACAACTTCGCTGGTGGTGGGTCGACCCCGACTCATGTCCTGTCATTGAAGCTAAGTATTACTCGTGTAAAGGCTAGTAGACTACTCAGTACTCACTACCGGAATTGTCGAGTTTGCCAAGTGTTAAGTTGTTGTTTTTCACAAAAACAATAGGGAAAACCTAGTGTCATTTCATATAAATAGATGTTGTGGGGTTTCGTTTATTCATATAAATGGAACCGGGGATGAAGATCCCTTTTACTCTAAAAAAAACTTATTGTCATTTCATATATCTGGAGGGGTTAGCTCAGTTTTTTTTCTTTGAAGAAGCAACGAGGGGGGGGGGGGGGGGGGGGGGGCGAACAGCCCACCTGAACATTTCATTCATTTTTGTGAAAACATCTGTACATGCGAGGCCCCTAGGGTTAGGGGCGAGAGAGCACATTGGGGGGAGACACACGCCCCCCCCTAGAATAGATGTGCTCCACTAATCCGGCGGAAGTAGGCTAGCACACCAGGCGAGTAGGGGGGAGATGTCCACGCATCGGGGGCCCCGGACGACCCAAAGCGTCAGGTGGTTTACGACCATACGGAACGCCCTCGAACGGGGGACGCGGTCGGCCTCGAAAACCATGCGGTTGCGAGTCTTCCAGATGACCCAGAGGAGGCACGGCAGCATCGTATTGCGACAGGCATCATGGAAGCGCGGGAGCTCCTCAGCGAGTGCTACCAGAAGAGACAGAGCGTCTGGAGCAGCAACGGGGCGAAAGGTAGGCTCAAGTTTTTTTAAGGGTTAGCTCAGCTAACATTTCCTAAAATGTCTAACCATGCTTGCATACCCTCTTCTAGGCTAGGTCTAACCATATGCATGATATAAATTTTACAATTCATCTAGCAGTAGAGCGAATCTGGTCTCTGAAAATATAGCTATTCCCTGGTCTCATAAGCTCTAGCATCAATTACAAGAAATTCCATAATAAAGTTATGTGATTATCTCTCTTTTGCAACCTGAACCATTGAATGTATGTCCGTATCAGTATTCCATTCCTATAGCCAACCATAAGCTAGCTGCACTCAAACATTATGGGGGTGTTTGGTTGCTCGCATCATTTTTAGGCCTCACGTCTTCGTGGCTCTGGCGAGCCTGTCCCTGGAAAAACGGGATTTGAGCCATGTTGTGCATGTAGTTTGGTTGCCAACAATGTTCTAGCCAGGTCCGTTTCGCTAGATGCAAGATTTTTTAGCACAGCGTTTGGTGTTCATCTGTGTTTCGTGTAATCTTACCTCACGTCCATGTGGTAGACTTAACTCACACCATCACAACACCATGAAGGGCGGCGAGCAGGACAACGACGTGGCGCAGCAGCAGGGCCGGGACGGCGGCAGTGCGCGGTCAGTTCACGCAGCCTAATAGCCGTTGCAGCGACGACGAATAGGCTACGAGCGATGTCGGCTGAGCGAAGAAGATGTCGAGTAGCTGAAGAACACATACAACAAGCACACCTAGTAGCAGCAGCGGCGAGCGGTGGTGACACAGGTTGAAGAACATACTGTACACTACCTGCAGTCTAAATACGTACATACATAGAGCACAAGATCTTCTCGTATACGGTCGCCAAAACAGAAAACTTACAACACGAAAGTTGTGCGGAACATTGAGATGAAGCTACACGTCAAAGGATATCTCAAACGGTCGACCGAGTACGACGAATTTGACAAAATTCGTCCAAAAAAGGGCAAACATCGGTGCGAAATTGAGAAGCTACGGTCAATGAAACTCGAAACGGAGTATCAGAATGGAACCTACTCGTCGGCGCACATATTTTTCATGTACACTATATTTTAAATCGAGCAATATTTAGGCAGATTATAGAGGCACTAAGTGGAGGAGGTTAAGGGAGGTGAGGAGAGCAACAGGTCACGCTCAGCCAAAGCTGGGCCAACCCTGCAGGGAACAGTGCCAAAATTACACTGCGTGATGGTGGCTCTGGAGAAACGGTCCATTCGGCCGTTCCTCTCGGGCCTGGCCCAGAGTGCTTTAAGTTCCGCGCCTATACAGACTCGCGGAACGGGGCAGGCCACCAAACATGCCGAATTTCGTTTGGAACAGTGCCTTCTTGAGGCCCGTGGGCAACCAAACGCACCCTATGTGCTCGGGGATGTTTCATGTCTTCCATATTTCCAAGATGGATTTAGGAGTAGGATGGCTCCACATCATGGATCGATAGACTTTCCTGGTATTACATTGGCAATCACCCATATGAATTTTCATGTACAATGTTCACCGGATATACTGATGGAATTCATGAAGTTGGCTATCAGCAACAACTGATAGGGGAAGCTGAAACATATAATATAATTTTTGGCCGATAAAGGCACGGCTTTATCCATAGATACATTGCCTTTCTTTGCAAAAGACTGATCCAGCCGTCGATGAAAAGGATTTTTTTCTTTGGACTTTGACCCTCTCATCCCCCCCTCCGCCCTAATTTCATTCTTTAAGAGAAAACTGGCGGAGCAAGGACATTGTCAAGTACGGGCAAGATTACAAGTTAACACAGAGGTGAAGAGAGAGATTGGTAAGCTATTAGGGATATTAAAACTGAGCCATCTAGGAGGCTAACCACGGTACTCTCACGATCTGAGCACCTTCGGCCGTTGGATCTTCTTCTTCCTTCGCTTCTGGCCGTTCGATTAAACTCTATTCCCGAAGTGGGCCGGTTATCCCTGAGGACGCTGCTCTGGGCATCAAATCGGCCTTTCGTGGTGCATTTGGACCGGTGAAGTGCAAAGGCCCAGCAAAGTAACCAAGCTCGCGAGCGGACGGAATCGCCGAGGGCATCGATCAGTTGCGAGGGCGCCCTGTGGCCCGCCGGCGCGAGGCGATCGATCCACCGCGAGGGCGACCAGCAGCCCGGCCGCACGCGACCCGCCCGGGTGACCAGCCCCGCGCGTGCATCAGCGGAGCGTCCATCTCAGGTTCGGGCCTCAGCAATAATTTAGCAATTAATGGAGATGAACTCATGCGTCGCTCGTGATTGCTTTTATGCCTCCACTGTGAAGGATGTTTTAATTTCCAGTTCTTCCAGGGCAGTGATGGCAGCCATGACGCACAACTCGCTGGTGTCAAGTGATGATGGTGTGTTGCTGTTACGCTGCCTCTTCTCCTTTGCTTCATGCCCCTACTAATATATTCTTTCCTCGCCTCACTCTTCCTCCGTTCCCCTTCTCAATCTGGCAACAGAACCTCTAGGAGCCATGGTTCTTGGCTAGATTGCTTCCCGCAGCTCATTCTGTCCTGCAAAATCTTTCTTTTTGGCCTATTTAGTTCGCTGCCTCCCAGTCCGGTCAAACAATTTGATTTGATCCAATTACAAGACCGACAGAGGAGTGGTGCCGGATGATCTGAGAACCCCTGAAGCTGAGGGTCAATGCGGGGCGATTAGAGTTCTTCCGCCTTAGTTCAGGTGAGTAATGAAGCAACCATCCAATTTGTACAACACTTGACTTGTATTTTTGCTGCAGATATATTGAAGTCTGGTTCTGGTATATTGCTATTTGAGATTTCGGGCTGGTTCCATATTTGGACTGGGGAATCGATCAGCTGATGATTTGCTATGCCTGCCAGATTATTTAGGTGATCTGATATTTACCTAGCCAATTAGCGTGTGGTAATAGTTGGCCGATCAACACCAAGTGGCTGGGTCGGTGTGGATCTGAGTTCGGTGGAGAGTTATTCTACATATCCAAAAAGTTAGAATTGCAGGTGAAAATTTATACAAAACGCACTATCTGAAATCATATCATATCAAGTGATTAAAAGCCAAAAGGTAAAACTGAAATTTAGAAAGCACTGCAGGATTGCACAAACAAACAAATGACAACAACTTCTGCCCTCCCTCCATGGCTGTTGTTCCTTACCCGATGGGTACAGTTCGTCCATCTCTCTTACACGATGTGCTTACAGTGGTCATATATGTACGGTTGGCAGCCTCTAGAAAATAAAATAACAACATAACTTTTGCCACCTTTTGTGCTTCATATCATGGGTGAAATTATGTTACTGTATTTACTATGCAAACAAATATTGGCACTTTCCTTCCCATTCTCCTGGTACAGCTGTAGACCATTGTTCCAATATTCTATACAGGTGACAAATTTCAAGAATACTAAGTTTTTATCATGTGCAACTTTCATCGATGATGGCAGTCCCTTACTTTTTTATTTTTAGGTTCAAGCAGATCAGATCAATAGTATTTGTGATCCAAGTGACAGGTTTCAGGTTGTCAACTTGACATATATATATATATATATATATATATATATATATATATATATAGAAACCCTATTTGACACCCAGGGTGCAGAATAAATTATTTTGCACCCACTATTTTTTTACGTTGTTACATCAATAAATTATGTTACATATGTAAATATTTACGTCATATTGACCCACAATAGAAAAAACCGACATAAAAAATGAGTTAAAATAACATAAAAGTCATAAAAACAACATAAATAAGTGCATTTTTATCGTATTTTTGCAACGTCACGTAAATATTTTTTTTCACATTTATATTTTTTCTTATATTCTCCTTGACTTAATACATAAGACAAAATTTATGTCACGTAAAAATCATATGCGGTTGTAAAGATAGAGTGTGGGTGTAGAATAACTATTCTACTCCCTGGGAGTCAAATAGCGCGTCCCTATATATATATATATATATATATATATATATATATATATATATATATATATATATATATATATATATGCAGCCCTCCTTGTTTTATGTTTTTCTAACCCTTTGGGTCATTTGAGAAACCTTTGATTGGTAAATTTATTTGCAGCACAAAATGTGGAGGATGCTCTATGATTAGGAGATGAGAGTTCTTTGTCTCTGAAGCTAATATTAACACAAAACCCATTCACCTACTATGGTTCTTTTAAATAAGGAAGCCATGGCTTGTGAGTATTCACTATGTTTTTTTGTATGTTTCAAGATGTGTGCAGAATTAAAAGTAAAACTGATTTTTGCTCTTTTACTCTTGCCGGCATGTAACATATGAATAAGAAAGTTGAAAGTTTGGAGGCAGCAGATATCTTTTGCTACATAATGATTTTTCTTTTCAGTTCTTTCCGTCATCTATCAATATTGCAATTGTGATGTCTTCCAGCTAACACTTGTGCGTTTGATCTATGCAAGTTATTACACGTATGATAGGAATCTTTTAGCTGTCACGTGATCCCCAATTGACAAGTTATATCCAGAACTATCACTATTTCATTGTCTGTAACTATGTTAACTTGTCATTTTGGAGAGGTCATATAGAAGAACTAAGGATGGCAATTTTACCCATGGGTACGGGTACCGTACCCGTATGGGGAGGGTATGGGTATACCCATATCCTCCCCGTTTATACTGAATATGACCCCGACGCCGTTGACTTGCTAGATATGACCATGAGTTTGTGATTTTCGAAGTTAGATAAGTGTCATGTATTCATCTACCTATTATTGAGTTGAGATAGTTGTTTTTTTATCAAATGTGGTACTTACGAATGTGACACTGGGAAAAATTTGTCTACTATTTGATCTACCCAACGGGTACCCAATGGGTATAGATACCCGCCGGGTATGGGTATGGGTATGTGTATATTTTCATCCCCGCGGGTAAGGATATGGGTAGAATTTTATACCCATAAACTATATGGGTATGGGTATGGTATTACTCTACCTTGCCCATACCCTGCCCATTGCCATCCTTAAGAAGAACTAGCTTATACTATTTGATTATTCCAAAGAGATTTCAAATTTGTACAAAATAGAAGTTAAGAGCTGGCATCTAAGCAATTATATATTTACATAAATTTAACACTGCACACTACTTCCATGTTTTTCTAAACATTACATTGGAAGCTAATTATCGCAGCCAACCTAGAATATTATGTTTTTTGCATGGTTATGATCGAGGGCCTTCCAAGGTTACTTAACCAAATCCTTGCCATCAGAATATTCTTATTGGAGCTCACATGACTTGAAGTTTTTTGTTTGAAGATGCAAAGACCAAACTCGGCCACTTGTGCAACACATTTACTGGATAATTCATTTTTGGGCGTGAAGGATGCATCATTGCAATATTAGTTTTGTGGGATATTTTGGGGAGCATAAATCACTTCACATATCTATTTGTATTGCTATTGTAAATGAGGTTGAGTTTACTTGCTTTTTCCATGTATCCAAAGCAGACTTCTCAATTAAATTGAATTTATGTTTTCACTGAAACGTGAACTACTGAGTTATTCTGTGTATCCGTACCAAATATTGATCATGCAATGTGACCGGTTTCTTCTGTCGTCATCGTCTTTTTTGTGGAATTCTTCTATTTTTCAGGTATTCATGTTGCTCCAAGCCTCCAACAACGTTACCAAGCCCACCTCCTGGTTGCATAAACATGCCATTGTCATTCAGTAGGGATACACCAGTACAACAGTCTGCCATTCAGTGTGTTGGAGATATGCCCAAGAGGCAATAATAATGATTATTGTTTATCATATTTCCCCGTTCATGATATGTTTAATTTCATGCTGGAATTGTATTAATCGGAAACAAATACATGTGTGGAATATAAACGGTAATGTGTCCCTAGTCTTTCCTCTTGTGACTAGTTCGTTTGATTAAGTGATGGTTAGATGTTTCCTAATCATGGATTTATGAATCACTTGATAAACGAAGTTTGTATCATGGGAGATGATATAATGGACAAGACTCAAATTAAATAGATGTCAAATATAGTTTCCTTATACCATGAGATTATGTTACTCCCGCTTATCGGAGGAGTGCTTTGTGGACATCAAACGTCACTTCGTAACTGGGTGATTATAAAGGTGGCTTTCAGGTTCTCCAATGATAGGTTGTTGGGTTGCATGTTTCAAGACTGGGATTTGTTCGTCCAATAGTTGGATAGATATCTCTGGGCCCTCTCGGTAGTATAGCATCCAAACGCTTGCAAGCATATGACTAAGTGGCTAGTCATAAGGGATCCTATTCTATGGGAACGAGTAAAGAGAACTTGTCGGGAACGAGATTAATCAGATATGGAGATATCGGTGGATTGAATCTCGGACAAGTAATATATCGTGAAACAAAAGGAATCGTATATGGATTAATTGAATCCCAGACATTGTGGTTCGACTGGTAAAGTACTTCGTCGAATATGTAGTTAATGTTTGATGTAGTTAGGGTTCGAGATAAATGATGGTGAGAAAGAATATTGATTCGGAGTCCCGGATAGGATCCCGGACGTCATGAGGAGTTCCGGAGTGGTCCGGAGAATAAGATTCATATAAGGAAAGTGGTTTCCGGAGGTTCGAAAAGGTTCGGGAATTTATCGGTAAAGTACCGGAAAGTTCTAGAAGGTTATAGAGGGGTCTAGAAGTGGAGCCCATAGGAGTATGGGGCCCATATGGAATTAAGGGGTGGTGGACTGGCCACGTGGGCCAGCTGCACCATGCCCTAAGGGGCCCATGCGGGTAAGCCCAAGAGGGGAGGGGCCGGTCGGCCAAAACCCTAACCCTAGGGGGCTTGCTTGGGGGGCAAGGTACCCCCCTAGCCGCCGGCCCTAGGAGGGGTGGGGCGCAGCCCCCCTGGCCGCCTATATAAGGAGGGGCTTGGGGGAGGCTGCCACACCAATGCGCACCCCCCAAGGTGCTCTAGCCGCCACCCCCTCCTTGCCCTAGCCGCCACCCTCCTCCTCCTCTCTCTCCGACACCGCTTGGCGAAGCCCTGTCGGATCTCCACCATACACACCACGCCACCGTCGTCGTGCTGCTGATCTCGCGAGCCTCTCCACCACCTCTTGCGGGATCAAGAGCGTGGAGTCTTCATCGAGCTGTACGTGTGGATCTCTCGGAGGCGTTGCTCGTGCGGCGCTTGGATAATACATCTCCTCGCGACTAGACGAGTCTAGTTGCGGGGATCGACTAGCCAACCCCTGCCTCGACAAAACGCTCACGGTTTTCTTCGAGGGTGAGATTCGATCTCCTTCTTGCTACCAACCTCTCGTAGATCAGATCTCGTGTTGGGTTTATTCCGCCTTCTTCGCGTAGGAATTTTTTTTGTTTTCTATGCTGCGACCCTTCATAGTGTGCCAGCAGAAGAATCATCTCAAGTGTGAGTTAACTCAATTCTATACCACCTATATTGATTATAGACACTCTAATCCAGTTTTCTTCTATCCTTACTATCTTGATTTTCACAAATGTTTATATAGTTTTCTATAGATGGGCGCAGCAACGCGCGCCTACATGATCTAGTACATACATGTAACAAAGGGTAAATGAAATTAGTCCGTTAGGTGTTCTTTTCCAACTGGGCTACTCCCATTTCCATTAATTGCTTAACGCTGCGTGAACTTGGCATTGAAAACACACTACGGGGCACAAAAAACTACCGCCTAGACTACTGTTCAGACAAGAAAACAACAATCCCACAAAGTGTTAAACAATCCATACCAACCAAACCGACAACACAAAAAGATCACCAGCCGTTTCCACACCCCAGTAAGGAAGAAACTTTCTAAGGGCAACTCTAACGGGGGCGACTAATTTCGTCCACTCACGTCCGTTTCTGTCCGCGTTGACAGAAAACAAGGCCCAATGCGGTGATGCAAGCGGTGATACGGATGATTTGGCCCGATCTTTCACCGCAAGAACCACCGGATAACTATCCTTCCAATCACAGGAAATTCCACGTAACCTGAAGAATCTGGATAGATGTACGCGAGCAACATAAAGATAAACAACACGCCTCACACCAAGCTCGACAACCCTTGACAGTTCAAGGACCTTCTCGCCATGCATGATAACCCTTGACAGATTCAAGAACACTCATGCCTCAATTTATGGGATAACTAGACAAACGTAGATACGCCGTCATACACGTCGATCCCCTAGGGACGGTGGAAACCATGAACACAATGTTCTACATAATTTTCAACTCTCCTAAACCTAGCCTTCAGCTACTTTATTTATAGGAGGCCAACACCTAGTCGGTTGGACAGGCCCAAACCGAGACAAACACGACTCCTAACCTAATTGGACTCTGACTCATAGAAATCGGCCCATTATAGGCTCGGCCGAAACACAAGTGGTACGCAGGCCTAATTAACACAACCTTAGACTTTTACATATCATTTAAGTATGTCCTAGAGTGCCAACCGACCAACACGATGCCAACACGATGCCAACACGATGCCCTCATCATCCTCCCCTCCTTGGAAAGGCATTGTCCTCAACGCCGGAAGGTCTTCTACAACGTTTGTGGCATCAAATCTGCAACATCGTCACACTTCTTCTTCATCCTCAAGTCTTGCCGACCTATCACACCACATCCTCCCTCTTAGCTAGCTAGACTTGTTTTTGACGCCCTCAATGTTTGGCACCACCAACCTGATTGAGACACACAACCTTCGGACTGCAACGAGTAGACGAAACACGCAAATCATCCCCGACACAACATAACAAACTCCTGCGCACCAAGAATCCAAATAAGCTGAATACGCCAGCGGATGCAATCTGAAATTATTGAAAACAAACTTGACACATCACCAAAAGCAAACATCACAAATTGCTGCACGCTAAGAATCCAAACGAGTCGAGTCCGCCGTCACTTGAAACTGAAAACAGATGTCTCTTCTTATTATTCTCTTCAGCCAACCCATCCGATCCAAGCTGCCAAACCTTTTTTTTATGCTTGGACTCCAAGATACTAATGAATCTGCAAGTACAAATCCACACAAGTCGCTCGGCCGGAAAGTCCATCACCAACACACTCCTTCACATGGACGGAACGCACCATTTTTTTTTTTTTTGGGTACGTACAAGCACAAGCTGAACACAATCCGGATCGATCTGCTATTTGGATACCACGCCATGCAAACTAATACGGGTCTGCACTTTCCTTTTCTCTGACCGGTACGTAATCACCAAATCCCCGATCCGATCAGTGTATCATCGACCGACAGCTTGTCAACATGGAAAGGAAAACCTCTGTGTACGATCGTTGTTGGATACCCATGAAACCTGCGACTCGCACAACGTTTAACATCAACTCTTCTCTTTGGCTCGCCGAGATGCGACAACGCGCCAACTCGTCAACTTACTTCTTCAATGCGTCGAGATGTAAATCCTCGCCAACTCGTCGCCTTTCTCCAAACCAGCCAAAACAGATTTACCAATTTTACAAACCTGCAGATCAATCTTCAACTGGACGAACCTCGCGGTGATCAACCCAACGCTCTGATACCAAGATGATACGGATGATTTGGTCCGATCTTTTGATCTTTCACCGCAAAAATCACCGGATAACTATCCTTTCAATCACGAGGAATTCCACGTAACCTGAAGAATCTGGATAGATGTAGCCGAGCAACATGAAGATAAACAACACGCCTTACGCCAAGCTCGACAACCCTTGACAGTTCAAGGACCTTCTTGCCATGCATGATAACCCTTGACATATTCAAGAGCACTCATGCCTTAATTTATGGGATAACTAGACGAACGCAGATACGCCGTCATACACGCCGATCCCCTAGGGACGGTGGAAACCATGAACACAATGTTCTACATAATTTTCAACTCTCCTAAACCTAGCCTTCAGCTACTTTATTTATAGGAGGCCAACACCTAGTCGGTTGGACAGGCCCAAACCGAGACAAACACGACTCCTAACCTAATTGGACTCTGACTCATAGAAATCGGCCCATTATAGGCTCGGCCGAAACACAAGTGGTACGCAGGCCTAATTAACACAACCTTAGACTTTTACATATCATTTAAGTATGTCCTAGAGTGCCAACCGACCAACACGATGCCAGCACGATGCCCTCATCAAGCGGGTTATGCGAGTGTTTATGCAAATGAGACCCGCTTGCATCGCCGCGGACAATTTTTTTTGTCCGCTTTGACTCATTTCCGGACCAAATTTGGCGATGCGTGATTATGTTTAGTGTCGCGGTTGGAGAACCCCTTTCACAACACGAGGGTTATCAATGGTGGTGGTTGTTTCCTACTACTGCAAGTCGTTAGTCACTTTGGCGGGTTTCTATCTTTTTCTTTCAACTTTTGATTGTGTGCATCCTTGATGTCTATACTCGCTCTTGACGTTATGTTCTTTGCAAAGATCGGGTGTAATTGATATCTAAATAATATTAATATATTCTCTTTATAAAAATGCGATTGATGATTTTAAAAATAGATGATTTTACAAGGTGTTTGGTTTGACGATTTTAAATATATAAATTGGCTATGGTAAATTGTTCAGTGTTTTGCGAAAGAACGAAAAAGTACCACAACTCAATCATGGGAAACACTTTGATGCCTCTGGAGGAACTTGGCGCGCGCGTACTCCTGGCTCAGCAGACGTCATGCGTCCTTTTCCACGTGTGGAGACGGTGATTGGACTTCTCTTTTCCCGTGCTTTTCTTCTTCCTCTTGCCACGCGCTCCCGAAAAATCCACACATCCATGGCATGGTCACGCGCATGATATAGGGGCCTGGGGAGGCTCCCGAAAATGTCCTCATACTCCTACTTTCTGGGCCCAACTCTCCTACTATGGGGCGGACGATGCGCCAACCACCGGCGTTGCTGCTCGTCGACGGCGCGCGTCCAAGGTCACCGCCATGGACGGGGAGCGATGGTGCTGCTCGTCGCTGTTGCCAACCACACCCGGTAGTGCTGCCAGCGGCATGTGGTGGTGTTGCGTGTTGTGACCAGAGGTGGTACTACCGGAAGACGATGTTGCTACAAGCGGTGTTGCCATCTCCAAGTAACAGCTACAAAGGTGGGATGCCGGTGCTGCGATGCCAGGCTTCCAGAGCTACAAAGGTGTGGTGTCAGTGCTGCAAAGGCATGCCGTCGGAGCTACAAAGGCGGGACGCCGGTGCTGCGATGCAAGATTTTTTTTTTGCTAGTGGTGGGGGTGGGGGTGGGGGTCGTGGCTTAGTATTTTTGCTCCCTCCGGTGGGGTGTTTGCTGAATACTCTTGTTTTTTTGGTACATTTTTTTTTGAAATGCTACGATGTTTTTTTTTTGTATTTTATCTACTACGGCAAAAAAAATGCTGAAATGATGCTACAATAGCGCAATTTTTTTGCTACGAGGTCTCAGTCGAGATCTCTTCGGAACCTTTGTCCGACAGGTTCTTTTCGTTTTATTGTGGTTGAACCGTTTTTTGTTTCAATGAAGAAAATGCGAGGATTTTTTTTTTTGCTTCAATACAACGGTTTGCTGGATTGAAGAGAGAATTGGAGTATTGGACACATGTTGGCGGGGATTAGGGGGAAATATCCCGGGGACGCTCAGCAGCGCCTCTCAATCATACTGAGCCACTTGTCATGCTGCCCAGGCACCGGACATGCGCGCGCGACACGCCGACACCTCGCCCTTCGCTACATCAGAGCAAGTATAATAAGGTCCAGTCAGCAGGCTGTAAGGGTTAAAATAATATATTTGTGTCTATATGGAGGAGAGAGAATGGAAGCGTTCTCTCATGTAAGAGCCAGCTGCAACACGTGCTCTTAGGTGTCTTGTAAGAGTGTAAAGTGGGCCATGCATTGATAAAATAGTATATGCATATAGCCAACTATTATATGTGCTAACTATAAGCTGACTATAAATGACGTAACAATGGCTGCTGGCTCTATTATTAACATTGCTCTCAGAGCATGGCTAATAAGATCGCCGGCCGCCGGCTATAGAGCCATTCCATGTCAGCATAGAGTAATACAGCCAAGGCATATAATAGGCTAGCTATACACTAGCTGTTAGATTAGTTTAATTTACTGGTCTTGCATGCTATGATTGGTAGCAAAAGGCAAAGCTTTGCATGCAGCTAGCAGGTCGGGCTGCAGGCCGGCTCCAGCCCCTCGATGCATGCGTACAGCCGGGCGACTCATGAAGCGCCGGCTTCACTCTCTTTCCTAGCTTCTCTTTCTTCCACGTATGATTTTGGTGACAGGGTAAACCTTGTAGCCAGCTGACTAGGCCTTATTAGACTTGCTCTCAGGCTGGTGTCACCCAACTCCGACAGTCCGACGTACGTATGACAGCAGGCCATCGAAGGATCTACGCAGAAGGATCCAGATAAGCGACAAGGCGCACTAG
>QRDG01000508.1:112871-268131 GCA_012064385.1 Puccinellia tenuiflora
CATAAGTAGTTGTATGTATTTTCTGTTTGTTTCGATTTGTTGCTCGTATTGTTTTTTCAAATGGATATATTTGGAGATGTCATTTATAATTTGTTTGAATTCCAAAATTGGTGAAAGTAGGAAGCTATTCGTGTTTTTTGTTTTTTTTTGTTGTTCAAAAGCTCAGATTTGGAAGCCGTTGAAGATTTCGAAGTTTCCAAATTGTTTTTCAAATATGTTTTCATTTTTCTATGAGTAGGTAGCATTTTTTGTGAGCATTATTTATTTATTTTGTAGAATATGCAATCATTTAGTAGTTTGGAATGTTCGAATATGTTTATATTTCGGTTCAATATTCAATTGAAATTAGGAGAAATGCATTTGAATTACCTCTAAAAGGTGACAAAATTTGGGTATTCCATTTTTTCCCCTTTAGCATAACTTGTTTGTATGTAATCTCCTGATTGTTTTGATATATTACTCGTGTTTTTCACTGGATATAATCGGAGATATTGATTTATAATTTGTTTGAATTTTAAAAGTCGGTGAACGTGGGAAGATGTTAGTACGGTTTTTTCCGTTTTCCAAATGCTCAGATTTAGATGATGCTGGAAAATTTGGAAGTTTTCAAATTTAAAATTTGATTGTACGGCATAAGTAGTAAACGCTTATTTTTTGTGTGTAAATGTTGTTATATTGTCGTATTGTGAGTACTGTGGTGGGAGAAATTAAAATTTTAAGTATACACATTCGAAATTTTGTGTAGTTTTGAATGTATCAAAATTAAAAAGGAGAAGTTTATGTTTATAAATCGTTTAAATTCAAAGTTGTTGAAAGTTGTTCGCATGTGTTTTTTCTGGAAGGCAATGAAAATTTTAGAAATGTTGAAACTTGCATGCCGCGCATGTGTGTTAAATTTGGTTAAATTTGACGGAATTTGTAGTGTGAAGTATTATCAGTTTTTTTTTGTCAGCATTTTTGATATATTTTGCAGAGTATGCAAATATTTAGTAGTTTTGAAATGTTCGAACGTGTTTGTATTTCAGCGACAATATTAAATTGAAATGAGATTGAATTATCTCCAAATGGTGGCAAAATTTGGATAATGCGAAAAAAAATTCTCTAGCATAAGTAGTTTGTACATATTTTTCTGGTTGTTTTGATATATTGTTCGTGTTGTTCCAAACGAATATATTCGGAAATGTTGACTTATAATTTGTTTGAATTTTGAAAATTGGTGAAAGTGGGAAGCTATTCGTTTTTATTTTTTCCGTTTTTTCAAAATACTCAGATTTGGAAGCCGTTCAAATTTCGAAGTTTCCAAAAAAAAAATTCAAAATATGTTTTCATTTTGCTATGAATAGGTAGCATTTTTTTGTGAGCATTTTATTTATTTATTTTGTAGAATACGCAAACATTTAGTAGTTTGAAATGTTCGAACATGTTTGTATTTCGGGGTTAATATTCAATTGAAATTAGGAGAAATGCATTTGAATTACCTCTAAATGGTGACAAATTCGGGTATCCTTTTTTTTTCCTTTAGCATAACTTGTTTGTATGAAATCCCCTGATTGTTTTGATATATTACTCGTGTTTTCAACTGGATATATTCGGAGATATTGATTTATAATTTGTTTGAATTTCAAAAATTGGTGAAAGTGGGAAGCTATTAGTACGCTTTTTTCTGTTTTTCAAATGCTCAGATTTGGATGGCGCTGAAAAAATTTTGAAGTTTTGGAACTTAAAATTTGATCGTACGGCATAAGTAGTAAACGCTTATTTTTTTGTGTGTAAATGTTGATATATTTGTCGTATTTCTGAGTATCGTGATGGGAGAAATTCAAATTTTAAGCTATACACATTCAAATTTGTGTAGATTTGAATGTACCGAAAATTAAGAAGGAGAAGTTTATGTTTGCAAATTGTTTGAATTTCAAAGTTGTTGAAAGTTGCTCGTATGTGAATTATTTTTCTCATGTTTTTTTAATGCTCAGATCTGGAAGGCATTAAATTATTAGAAATGTTCAAAACTGCATGAGACGCATGTGTGTTAAAATTTGGTAAAATTTGCCGGAAATTGTAGTGTGAAGTATTATCAGCTGGTAATTAGCATGGAGGAGACCGGGTTTTTTTTTTTTTTTGAACTAACAGGGAAGTAATATTTTGAATTTTGTTTTTTTTATTTCTGACAAAGTAGAAAAATTATCTGGGTACTATTTTAACAAATTTTAATAAAGTTGACATTTTTTCTAGTTCATGTGGGATATTTGAAGGTATTTTTTAAATTGTGGTTCACAAATTGCAGGAAAAAAATTGTTTGCTAAAGAAACTACCACTACAAACTATGTTTTTTATATGAGATGGGAAATATTGAATTTCGCAGATTATAGTTAAAAATTTGGTCTCCGCAGGAAAATTACCTAAAAAATCACCGTTGGAGAACCACCTTTAAAAAATTTGTGTTGTAAATGTCTATGGTTCGAGAAATCTAAAAATATGTAGCTCACATATTGCAGGCAAACATTTGAGCATTTTCGACATATTTTATGAGCATTTTCGACCGTGGTTGTTTGTAACTATCAACTGTGTAGACACAGCTTCTGTTGGGTCGCACTTCCAAGTTTCACCATCTTCATAATTGCATGATCTCCAATTGCAGTCATAGTATATCCTCTTCATAATGTGCGTGTAAGAGAACAAAGCACGGTAAGTATAGCTGCAAGATTAATTTCTTCGGAAAATGAGAAAAATCCCCAACTTGCAGTATGGTCCAGATTCTAAATAGTCCAAACATTACTTCCTCAAACAGCAAGATATTGATCCAATCTTCTATTTAACTTCATCATCTTGCATTGAAATAGGTACTATAAATATGTAAATTAGAGGCAAAAATTCAGAAACAGAAAAAACACAGATTATAACAAAAATTATAAATCTTTAGGTATAGACAGATACATGCACATAATTAAAATGTGTCTAACATTGAGCAAACTGAATATGGGAAAGGAAATAATTATGGACGACATAAACTTAAGTCGGACCGGCAAAGCACCTATAACAATGTAACAATCTACGTATCAACAATGTAGAAGCGGAGGTCAGTAACGTTGAATCTCCAAAACTGTAGACCGGTGACGGAGCAGCGGATCGATGTACTAACACAACAGATCAGGCTATGAATACCACGCTTCTCCAAATTATGCACTCCCTTTCTCCTGTACATTCTTCTTAACCTCACCTCTCAGTTTTCTACCATGCTACCCCTCTTTCGCCATATAGAGAAACACCAGGAAAATTGTCCGAGTGTTGCAACGGGAGAAAAAATCCGCGTTCAAACTCATAATCGTTCTCTCCAACATTGGCGACACCTAGGATTCCATCGACAAACTCTCATTCATACACATTAAAAGGCAACAGAACAACCGTTTGGTAAATTAAAGAACAATGTAAAGCAGATATGAAAAGCTACAACTTACCTATCCTTTCTCAACCAACAAAATTATGATGACTACAATGTATAAATTTTCCGATTATTTTTTTGGTTGTTTGTAACTATCAACTTTGTAGACACAGCTTCTGTTGGGTCGCACTTCCAAGTTTCACCATCTTCATATTGCAGTCATAGTATATCCTCTTCATAATGTGCGTGTAAGAAAACAAAGCACTGTAAGTATAGCTGCAAGATTAATTTTCTTCGGAAAATGAGAAAAATCCCCAACTTGCAGTATGGTCCAGATTCTAAATAGTCCAAACATTACTTCCTCAAATAGCAAGATATTGATCCAATCTTCTATTTAACTTCATCGTCTTGCATCGAAATAGGTACTATAAATATGTAAATTAGAGGCAAAAATTCAGAAATAGAAAAAAACACAGATTATAACAAAAATTATATCAAGTAACAATCTATTTTACCTAAGAGATAAATAATAGCAGTATTCACCTGAGGCTAGGACCGACAATTTTGGTGGCGGGCCGCAGCACCGTAATAACGTACATCGCTGACAGATCTGAAAATAATGAAGAAAAAGAAGGCAAAAGTTAGGGATGTATTACAGACAAAATCTGCAAAATAGAAGTTAACTTGCAATGTTATTCGTATGAAATGATTCTTGATTGTGCATGTAATTGGGGGAAAAAATCATTGGTTGTCTCCTCGGTTGAATAATTATCTGACAATATTTTTAGAATGAACAATAGAAAATATGAGCAAACCAAATGACGGCGTTGGTACAGAAAAGTATGACACAATTTATGGCCAAACAGAGGTGGAAATAGGTGAAATAACCTCTCCTTGCTTCTGTAGCTCTTATAGCTGATTTACACAGCAACATCCCCAGTAGCTGGTGCACACATCAACATATTCAGCAATCTCTCCAGTTGATTCTCAGACATCTCAATGATAACCTGTACAGAAGAACCAAAGCAGGCACAAAATTATGGATTGAAAAAGTGGCCATTCCCAAGAACATGATGAGAAGGACATCAAGGCAGCAAATCACCTAGCAGCGTGTGTCCCTGCTTGGCTGCTGCTCCTCTACCAAATCACAGGCGTGAAGCAATCCTGAACTGAAAAGAGTCGTCCCTGCAAAGAAGCATTGTTCTAATGGTAGTCAGAATATAATCTGTACGTTGATCTCAGGAATGATACCATACAAATAACTAAACCTGTTCAAAACTGCATGGGCCTTAAATCTGATAACTGATATTGTTCTCATGAATCACTCATCTATTTAGCAAATATATCTTGAATATGGAACTCGTATAAACAGGGCAAGATATATTGCAGTTTACAGCGCCCTGTTTTAGAGCAAACATTGATATAATAATATTGGCACATCTATTTTTACTAATAATGTTACAGGACATGGGAGATGTGTTGCGTCTCATTCATACTGCCAAAAGGGAAAAATAGTTGCAGTGAACAGCGCCCTGTTTTAGAGCAAACATTGATATAACAATATTGGCACATCTATTTTTACTAATAATGTTACAGGACATGAGAGATGTGTTGCGTCTCATTCATACTGCCAAAAGGGAAAAATAGTTTCAGGGTACAACAGAACTTATACTCACTCGGAAGCGCATCGCCAGCACAACTACTGTGGGTACTGCCAATTGCCCTCCACCTGAAAAAGAGTGGCAAATGATCATAGGAAATTAATGAGCTCATAAAGATATATCACACACTCGGAAGAAGTTTATTTCCAGAAGTTGCAGATGTTAAATATTGAAGCAATTTGCTAATTAAAGTAAATAATCGAACACAAATAGATGTAAGAGTTTGTGTAGGTAGAGCTCAGCAATAAACTCCCCACCTGATTCTGAAGGTACTAAGAAATCAATCTTGAAGTAAATTTGGATAAGGGAGAAGCATGTGCGGAAATGAAAAGCAAAAGACGCACAAAAGAGGAATCATATTAACTCACAGATCATGGTGGAGACGAAGAATGCAGTATGTCTTGTTAGAATTACCAGAAAACACACAGAAGATATGATATTCTGAAACAAAACAGTAAAAATATATGTATGAGAGCATCACCTCAAGAAGCGACCTATTCGTCGTTGGTTTCTTATGTCCTTGCTGTGTGGAAAACCTTTACAAAGAAACATATCACCATCTTCAGTGTGCAAAATTTGAAGGAAATGAGATCAATGGCACCGAAGAATGAAGCTATTGACAACATATACTCTGAAGTGACTGGCTAAAATTAACACCGAAGGAATGTTTCTCTAGCATGCATTGCAGAACTGTATTTTACATAAAAACACCATCGTTCAATCTAAATATTGATATTATAAGCACTCAAGAGATTTAAAGACTGTCAAGTTTAAACAAAGTGAAATGCAGCTGAGCTTGACTATGTATCAATTTAAAATGTTGTGGATTACCTATCTATCTATCTATTTAAAACTAGATTCGAACGGCGCGGCTCGCCGCGCAACGCTTGTTGATTCTTTTAATTTCTTGCCCGTGGTTATCACATATTATACAGATTATTAAAAATATAGTTTGTATTCCTATGTATAAGTAAAACAGGATGGTTTAGAAAGTGGGGCTTGCCGTGCATCACCCGTTAATAGTAAAAAAAAATCTGTCCGTGGTTCTCATGTTCAAATAAAAATATGGTGACACAGTGAGAAACATCGACAACATACAACATTTCTGAAGTAAATATAATTTACAAAGTAACTCAACAGTCTTAATGTAATACATGGAATAATGATCACAAGGAACATGCTTGCTCTCTGTGGTAAGCATTAAACAATCAGATATGGATCCTACTACATTGATAATTGATAGGAGGATGATTTGTTTCTCAAACAATGTAATTTACTTAAAAGGTAATAGCTTGAACACATGCAAAGAGATTTTGCAACACAACAAAAAGAGATTGACAGTTACATATATGTAAGTTCAACATGGAGAGTCATCCACTATAAGATACTACATAATTGAGATAGAAAGACATTTGATTTCGACAAAATATGCTGGAACCCCGCTTCCTCTTGTCTATTTGAGGAGGGCAGGCTCGTCTATATCAGGTGCGTGTGAAAGAAACAAAGACGATTCTACAAAGAAGCATAGTAATTTAGTCAGACCGTCAAAATGCATAAAACAGTTCTACAAAGTGACAGTGGAAGATTGGTATACATTTTAGTTTTCTACATGCCATGTCTCCATAGAAAAGAAGGCTCCACGTTATAGAGGCAAACAATCAAGTCATTGCTACTTATGGGTAAAGCTTTTATTTTTTAATTTAGTCCATCAAAACTATATCCGATAGAATTCGTTGTAAAAAATAGAAAGTTTGCAGACCTGAAAGTGCTTGTACCACCTAATACTAATTAAAATATCAAATTGAAACTAACAATATGAAGGTTTTAGTGATTTTCATCTGCAAAATAATGTCCCACGCAGTAAAATAGTGCCTTGGAAGGAACAAATTAATACAATTAAGCTCGAAGAAAAGGAGGCTAAGGTTAATACAATTACGCTGGAAGAAAAGGAGGTTTTTACCTGAAGGTGTACCCGTCTCATCTTGTCAATCTTTAACCCGGACCTTACAAAAGTTACTGAAAAGAATGGGCAATACCAGATGTCGAGGACAAAAGAATTGAGATAATTTTAAGTAACAAAGCCCAGTTCCAACATTAGTGTGGAAACAAAAACTAAGATGAGAAATCTTGCAGTAAAATAGAATGTGAACATTTCTGTTCAGAGACCCAAATTCAAAACATAGATGACTTTGTGTTGAGAAAACATAATATTTGTTTTATTGAATGTGGCCTGAAAATTTTACAATCCTGAATACAACAACATTAGGACTTGGAATACTTCTATGGTGGATATACTCAGAACTCGCTCTATCGACAAAGCATGATAAAGCATACATTACAATAGCCTTAAAGTTCTTCAACATACTAATTAAATTAAAAGGAAAGAAGCAACATTTCCTCCCTTTTACACCAATATAATACCAATGAAACAACAAAAGGTGAAAGTTACGCCATTAATTGACATGCAACAAAGGAAATTCAGAAGGTAATGAACAAATTAAATCATCAACATATTTTTTTTTTGCATTTTTCATAAACAGAACACAAATTCCGCAAGCTACTTAGTACAACAACAGAAAGTAAAGCAATTAGTAGATCTAAAGCTAGATGGCTAGTGTAGCCAATCATCCTTTTAATCAGCAACATAAACCAGAATTGAGCAAGACAATAGGGATGAAATACTAAATGTATGGAATATGTGTATTTGTCAAACAGTGTTCTGTACATGCACCAATTTCATCATTCTTAAGTCGCCTCTTCCCTTGTGTGTTCTGTACATGCACCAATTTGATCATTCTCAAGACACTAAAAAGGTGACATTCACTCTTCGTATAATGTACTAAAGTTTTTAGCTCGATCAGGAACAGGAACTGGAGTCCCAGAATGATCGAAAAACAATAATCAAAAGGAATAAAAACATAAAAAAAGTGCCATGTTTTTTGTAACATCATATTAAAACATGCGACTACAGATAAGTGAAGACTATGAGTTGATTAAGCAGTGTGTTTCCTAATGGATATAATCCGGCAATGGATAACGGCTAGACATCATATAATGTCCTGCCCGACATTCTCTAGGATTCAAGTCTTATCACCTAAGCTGATCTGTTAGGGAAGAAGATTAAATTCTAAACAGGAACAGGAAGCCACAACCTTAAATCCACAACACTAATATCCTATGAGATCACATGAATTTGGAAACCCCTTATCACACCGAGTCCATTGCCATTTTTTGATTACCCACTTGAGAATGTTACAGCCCGTGGATTAGATGGATTGAGATGGATTGAGATGATACAGTTCTATGAAAAAGGAACATCACTTAGAATTTAGTGTAAGAAAAGAAATATAATATGAAGAATGAGCTTGACTAAGACAACCTATACATGGTTTACTGTAAGTTTTATTTCTAAAGCTTATTTTTAAGGATTCTAGTTTACTTTAGTATGGATATTAGAAATTCCTATTTATAAGAAAACCTTGTCGAGATGCCTCCTTTTGCTGCCTTGCATGAGGAAGAGGGTCGGAGTGGACGATGCGGTGCTCGATCTAACCACGGTGAAGGGGGACGACACCAATCTGAACTCCTCCTGTTTTGAGCTGAGGACCAGAAAAATAATTTCACCCCCTCAACCTACAGACCAAAAGCAACTATTTAACTTGTAAACAATACATCATAGAGCTGCATCCTAGGAAAAGGACAGCACGGACTCATTTCCAAATAATGGGTAACACAAAAATAACTAACCAGAACCCAGCACTACTAACTCAAGGTATCCAAATGAAATCAAAGAACATACCACATCAGGACTTGCAGAAAGAACGCACCACTGTCACAGATTTAATAAAAGACAATATAGGAATAAACAATTGACACAAGAAAATATATGAAGAAGACATAGTTAACCGAATATGAAGTAGCCAGCAGCAATATGATAGTGCCACTGGGATATTCTTGGAGATGGCGCTCATTCTTGCAACTCGTGATATGTGAAACATCACAATAAACACAAATAAACTGAAACAATAAGCACCTAAATCATGAGCATGATACTGCTGCAGCAAGCAAGTGACAACTTATATGTGTACATTATGACAACATAGCTAGTGACATTAAGCATATGAGAATAAGAGAGGGAATGAGCTCACGGTTGCTACCGGGATGCAGTTATGCGAACAGAGGTAATGTCACACACATGACACATGCTGGGACGATATTTACAATATCGGTTACATATTTAAAGGAGGGCTCGCTATTTTAAACTAAAGGCCTTGGCCTGGCTTTATAAATAAAGCGAGAGTCGTCATACATAAAGGAGGGCTCGCTATTTTGAACCATCGAACCAAGAAAGCTGAAGTATTAATTGATGGCATTGCAGTTACTACTACACAAAGTTGAATTATAGCAACCAATTTATATCCATAAACAACAAATATGGCGTTTATCTTTCTATGATTATTCCCTCTAGATGAATGTAGCTGCAAAATTATCTTACTTAGAAGACAACAGCATTAAAGTTCAGAATGCTTATATTAACCAAAAGACTCATAATTTGCTTTCTATACAAAGAAATGATATTTGATCAAAACAAAAGCGGCTCTCCTGTAATCAGATCAATAACAAAGGAATATTTTAGTAAGTAGAATACCAGGCCTAAATACGCTAATCAGGCACTAATCATAACCAATTTGTCACCTCTGGTAAAACAAAGACAACAATGGAAACAAACCGGTTTACGCTGATGATATAAAAGTGACCATCCATTTTCACATGAGGAACACCGAACAATGCAAAATGATCCTAGAGAAACAACACCAAGAAAATGGTGCCAATAAGTGATAGGAACATATACCCTTTCTTCTGCGGGTTTTCTCTATGCACCTTGATAGAGTAACCAGGATTTGCAACACCCCAAAATAGCATGAACAAAATATCCTACAATAGAATATAATGGATGAAAAAGTTGCCTCTTGCAGGGCAAGCCACATTGGTATATGCCACCACATCGAAGAGATGCATTATATGCAAGTCCCACAAAAGTAGATGGCATGACATTTCAGGATTATAGGATTGTATAATATGATCATGTGACTTGATATATTATTATTAACAGGAGCATGAGCTATGTGTGTAGGTATAATTCAATTTTTCTTACTTGGAAAAAGTAGATGGACCTGCATATAATTTAAAGGTGATTTCCACCATGCATCTCATAATAGGTAGCTTTGAACAATGAAATTTGCACGATCTTGGTTTCATATGTTGGGGATTTCTATTTCATGTGCGCTATTGCAGAAGAAAGAAGGTGTACGAAAAACATATCGTTGTTACACAATCGGGTAGCATTCTGTCCATACCTTGATGTCAGGTGTTCTGAAGTTTTGTTCAGATAATTTATTCTATTTTTTTCATGTAATTGGTTACTCGTTAGTGGTAGAAAAAATGGGCATATAAACCTGAATCTGAAGAGGAACAAATCCACCCATATTAGGTGAGGTCGCGCGCTTGATTGCACACTCGATTCCACACACCAAGTATTTTCTACGTTTAAGAATATGCAAGTTGGATTAAACGAAAATATATCTGTATTTGTACAAATCCAACACATGAATGAACCTGAAGGTCAAGGAACCGAAACTTCACCCAACTCTCACATCACCTTTTTTTGCACGACATATTCCTCCTTACTCCTGTACATAACCAGATTCAACCAAAAAACGAAGAAAAATCAGTAAGGTGAATATTTGGAAATAACTGAGTGACATGAGAGACCAATCACTGAATAACAGGGTCTCCATCATTGCAAATCCTTGTCTGATCTATACATATGGTAGAGAATCAATACAACATATTTATCTCCAATCAAAAGCGTAGAAACAACCAAGAAGCAAATAAGAAAATCACTCGCTGGCCAAGGTTGCGATTAAAATTAGCTAAAGTAGGTCACACAAGTACACAAAACTGAGATCTATAGGATAAAGCATATAACCACAGACTTTAAGCAACAAAGCATTTTGTGCACCTTGCCTTCCTCCTTTCTCACAACTGTCATAATGATACGACTACAAATAGCACAGACCTTGGTTATCTGTTGTCAATGACACTAAAATTTGATACGAACACGTGTTATTTAGGAGACCAGGAATTCATAAAATAGTGGGAAGAATAGGAACCCCCAATCTATAGTAGATGTAAATCAGAAAACAAATCTACATAATTTTTTGAGCAAGCTAGATGGCAAGAGGGGGAAAAGCTAGCAAGTATAAACGTCACAAAGCAAACTGCCTAGAATCTGCCTCCCCGCATCTTCTTATTGAACATAGCAGCAGGCTAGCTAGCTCTATATTTGCACGTATGAAACCAAGCAGCACAAAGCGAGCTAGCAATTGCCAAAAAAAAAGCTAGCAGCAGGCACCAGCGCCACGAAGCTGCTATCTAGCTCCACCTCTCAGAACAATCAAGAAGCAAGAAGTGATAGACCCCAACCTGATTGCCCATGGGGATGACCATGTACGGGTCGTTGGAGCGGAGGCCGGGCGTTCAGGAGGTGCAGCTGCTGCACGGCGCCGAAGACGAAGCCTGCTGGTCGCTGGAGCAAAGGTCTCCTGTTTCTAAAGTGCCAGCAGCCGCAGCAGCACCGGATAGGAAGCCCACCGAGGCCACTTGGCCGCCATGGCCAGGGGCTGAGGGGCAGCTTCGGCCAGCATCATCTTCTTCCCTCGACCCGCAGACCCCATCCCTTCCACCTACTGGGCCGCAAAATCTGAGGAATCGGAAGAGGAGAGGCGCATGGCGTCGATCCCGAGCTCCTCGCGTGCGCCGCCACCACCGATGGCTGAGAGAGAGGAGGTGAGATGGGAGAGGGAGAGAGAAAATCAGAGGTGGAGGAGAGAGATACACACCTGCCGCCGTGCCTCATGCCCACGGACTGCTGCTCGACGTGGCTCCTACCCTGGCGACTCGATGCGAAGGTTAATCCATCACACAACGCGCAGGCTTGCTCAGGAACCCTAGATCGAGAGAAGTGAGGAGGCGTGTCTGGGCTAGGGGTCCAGATCCGAGTGCGACGGCCTCGTCGCTTTCGCGGCGCCGCTTTCCCTCCGCAGAGCTAGGTTCCCGCCGGCGAGGAGGAGGAGGGGGGCGGGGCCGCTGGGGGTCCGACGGGATCGGGGGAGGAGGAGGAGGGGGGATGGAGACGGAGGCATGAGCTTCGCTCTCGCTACGTGCGTGCGCTCGCGCTTTGTAGGCAGCCGTCGGCCGGCGGCGGCGGAAGGGAGACGGACGGGAAGGAGAGGGAGGGCGCCAGGGTCGAGGCAGGAGAGGACGTGTCTGGGCTAGGGGTCCAGATCCGAGTGCGACGGCCTCGTCGCTTTCGCGGCGCCGCTTTCCCTCCGCAGAGCTAGGTTCCCGCCGGCGAGGAGGAGGAGGGGGGCGGGGCCGCTGGGGGTCCGACGGGATCGGGGGAGGAGGAGGAGGGGGGATGGAGACGGAGGCATGAGCTTCGCTCTCGCTACGTGCGTGCGCTCGCGCTTTGTAGGCAGCCGTCGGCCGGCGGCGGCGGAAGGGAGACGGACGGGAAGGAGAGGGAGGGCGCCAGGGTCGAGGCAGGAGAGGAGAGACGCGAGGCAGCTAGGGTTTACTACCGTGTGGGATGGGGCTTATATACAACAGACGCGAAATGACGATTATGCCCACAGAGTTGGACGGAATTACAGGCCCTGCCACCGCTCGAAAAAATGGACGGCCAGGATGTGTTTCAACGTCTAAAGAACGGCCCAGAATGTCTAAACTCTGTGGAGCGAGCTGGGGGGGGCAAGGAAGTATGCTTTACTACCGTGTGGGGATGGGGCTTATATACAACAGACGCGAAATGACGATTATGCCCACAGAGTTGGACGGAATTACAGGCCCTGCCACCGCTCGAAAAATGGACGGCCAGGATACGTTTCAACGTCTAAAGAACGGCCCAAAATGTCTAAACTCTGTGGAGCGGGCTGGGGGGGGGCAAGGAAGTATGCTTTAGATACTGAAATTCTAACATTGATGTGTTGAACATGAATTGCTTTGTCATGAGCTAGAAGAAACAGCTTCAGATTTCAGTAGCTAGCACTAATTATCCATACTTCGTCATGAGCTAGAAGAAACAGCTTCAGATTTCAGTAGCTAACACTAACTGTTCATAAGATCAACTATGCGAGACTTCAGCACCCTTATTTCATTTATGTCATCCCTTCCTAATTGCTCATTGCTTTAGGAAAGAAATGAAGGCTTGAAGCAGATGTTGTTATCCCATCCAGCTTGGCCTTCGATAACAAAATTGTTAGAACAATTGGTAGCAAACAAAATACATGAAGATTATATTTCAGAAATATTTTTCGATAACAAAATTGTTAGAACAATTGGCAGCAAACAAAATGCATGGAAATTATATAATAGTTACTAATTCATGTGCGCTGTTGAACAAAGGGTCTTTACCTCAGAAATTTTGGATGCATGACGGTAATTTACTGTTTTTATATTCTTAGAATAAAAATTGCAAAGAACAGTTGAGCAAGCAAAATAGCAAACGGTGATAATTTTTAAGCAACAGTAACTTGCATATTGGAGGCCGGATGTGGAACTTAAAAAATCAAAAGATAGCCTTTTGAACAATATAGATAAAAAAAATCAAGGAAAAGGAGAGAAGCCGGTCCTCAGCACATCGATCTGCATCCTCCGTAGTCTGCTCACCTTAAGCATGGCGACACAGGCCTCCATCAGGGAAAAACTCTGCAAAAAGCCATTCCCTATTCCTATCAAAAGAAGCATAAGGATTCTTATCTATAAAGCTTTAAACAAAGCTGACATTTCATGAGTACTTACAGAAGACGATCAGAGAAGCGTAAAATATCCTATCTTTACCACAGCAAAGGAATTAAAGAATACAAAACCAATTTCATATGAAGGGTCATATCAGTTGAATTGTAGTAACAATATTGAGATAACACAGTGGCACATGAATTTCAATCTTTACAAGCTCCTCCCTGACTAAGCCCTTTCATGGTTGTACCATTAATATAAAAAAGAGCACACAGATCATCTTTCTATTTGGAAGAATCCAAAGGCACGCACGGTGTATATCATATTTACAGAACCTGGGGAAAAAACTATTACTGCTAAACGAACTAACAAACAATTCAAGCAGTGTCCATGTGCCTGGTATGTACTTTTTATTAAGACAGAATCTACTGCCACCTCACTGAATCCTTGTGAGTATATCCCATCCCAGCACAATATGATAATAACCAAACTGCTAGCAGCACAGCAAAAGGGCACTTGTCCTCAAAAGCACCAAGCCACTCACTCACTCCGGCCACTGCTTGAGATCTATCTAATCAAGCTGTACATTCCAATGAATCTGTGTGCTCAATTACTGTACATTTCGATGAATCTGTGTGCTCGAGCTACAACACATTTCGATGAATCAATCAAAACAGAAGTTGGTAAATACATTTCGATGAATCAATCAAACAGAAGTTGGTAAATACAGTCAAATAAAGCCGGTTGCCGATGAACGCACCTTGACATCGAGAAACAGCTTCTTCTCCCATGTGTAGAGCCTCTCGACGGTGGAGGAGTGGCTGAGGATTCCGCCGCCTCCCCCATCGTCTCCTCTGCCGAACCTGTTAAAGTCATTGCTGCCGTAGCTCAGCACTCTCCCTGAAGAAACATCAGGGTTAATTTCGTCGCACGCATTGAACAATTGAAAATGTGAAAGCGGGAATGGGGGAAGAATTGGGCGATTGATTAAGCTAATCGAATGCGTGGATTAGCTTGTCTTGCCTGGGAGGCCGTGGTTGGCTTCGGGGAGCCTCGAGCAGCGCGGCGACGCGGGCGCCGGCGTCGGCGGCCTTGAGGAAGTATTCGTCGAGCTCGATGGCGATCTGGGCGAGGTTCTTCTTCCCGGCAGCGTCCGCCGTCTCTGGGCAGGGCGACGCCGGTGATGTCGCCTGTGGTGGAGGTGTTGGTGGTGACGACGGACGGGGCCCGTTCCGGCGCCTGAGCGCTTGCGCCGGCCGTGCCCACGGGCGGCCCGGGGGCGGGGACGGTGGTGGCGGCGGCTTTGGAGGAGCAGGAGGAGGAGGAGGGCGCATTCGCCAATGCGCCCCAGAACACCCAAAGCGGCGTAGGGGACCGGATCTGGGAGGTGGTGGTGTGGTCAGACATAAACGGCGGCAGCGACGGAGGGGGGATCTTGGAAGAGCTTAGGGTGGAGGAGGATGTGCTGGGGGCTGTTTCCCAGAGGAGGGTGTCAGTGCGCGCGGGGTTGAGCGGTGGCGGAGGCGGAGGGGGAGGGGGTGGAGGAGGGGAGGGCGGCGGCTGGCGGTGGGCGTGGTGGAGGGGCCGTGGGTACGGGTTCTCGCGGAGGGAGCATCTTGACGCCAGCGAAAAATCCGGCGTGGCTCGGGTATCCCAGGACGCAAGAGTTGGCGAGGATGCAGAGGAAAGGACGGCGAAGCTCGCCGTCGCCTTCGATCTGAACGGGGGGAGGCGGAGCAGCGGGGGTGCGCGTGGGCGGCGGCGGCGACTCCGGCGTCGCGCGGGAGAGAGAGAGAGAGAGAGGGGAAGATTATGCGGGCAGTTTTACGTTTTTGTCATTTACGTTTTCGTAATTTGCAAATCAGTCCTTCCCCTCGCGTTTTTTGTGGACTGCGGGTTTGATTTGTCGATCAGTGAGGGGCCTTTTTGCAAAACCATCACGGACGCCTCCCGCGGGCTGTCGGATCGCCGTTCGACGGCGCGGATCGAGTACTGTAGCTACTGTAGCAGCTACAGTAGCTACTGTAGCTAGCTACAGTCGCCGATCGCTGAGAGGCCGGCATTTCGTTTGTCTTAATATAGTTAGTAGATATAGAGGTAAATCTTGTAGCCAAGCATACAGATTGCAATCATGAAAAGGAGAGAGATCTAACATCACACACAGAATCGATACCGAATCCAACCTATATACGGAATTACGGATCACTACTACTCCGCAACGGTCTCCCTCACACACAGGCTTCTCTTTTTCCTTGTGTGCCAAACATGTCTAGGGTTCGATTTAGACTGATTAAACAGTTCAGGGTGGAAACGACAGGGATTTCGAGCTTAGGGCTCATTCCCGAACATCTACAAGTCTAGGGTTGATTTTTTTTCCTTAAAGGAGGTATTGGTAGAGTATTTTTTAGTTGATAATTTTGGATTTTCTGGCGTTCAGATTTGTGCAATGTGCAATGGCTTGTTTGCATATTTTGAAGCCTCTGATTGCACAAACTTTTGCTTTGCAATTCTAAATTTAAAAGTGCAAAAAAACAGGAGGAGCAAGACCTTTGCGCCACTCCCTGCCACCCCGAACTCAATCCATGCGCGAACGGGATTGGGCGTAGCGGCCCCGTCGCTGCTCCTCATGGCGACGCCACTGTCCTCCCGAGTTCGGCCTCCCCATGATCTTTCGAACCGCCGAAATAACCTCATTGTGGAGCCACCCCTTCGACCACACCTAGAGCCGCTCGACCATGCCATTGGTCTCCACTCGCCGCCCTCTCCCTTCTCCTCAAGTTTTGCGTGCAGTGAAGGCCGGAAACCGCCGCCTCGGGTGTTTCTTCCCCAACTCCGGCCAAAGTTGCCACCGCCTCAATCCCCGCCGTCCGCCCCTCCCCCTTCTTCTTTACCCGAGCCACGCGTCTACGGTGAGCTGACGGTCCTTCATACCATCTTCCCCTCCCTCCCTCACTCAGGGTAGTGCCTCCTTCAACATGTTGGCGCTGCGCCGCTATCATGGCGCCGCTGCAATGCCCGATGGCGCGAGCGACGTGGTCCGAGGAGCCAGCAACAGAAATACCTCGCCGGAGAAGCGCCGCCGTCGAAGGAGCCGACAGCCGAGGGAGTGTTGCAGTGATGCAACCTGTTAAGAGAGAGGGGATAGAGGTAGACGATAGATATGACAAGTGGGCCAATACAGTTAGTGAGAATAGCAATTTGAGATTTCATTTTGCTGCTTTGAAAATCAAGTCCAAGGTTTAATTTAGACCAGGATCTAATACTTCAGGGTGCGAACCATAGGATTTTGATTTCAGGTTCGATTCCTCCGACCTCTATAAGTTCAAGGTTAAAGTAGAACTTTTCCGCCTTTTAAAACCGGGTTTTGCTAACTCAGGGTTAAACGGAGTTATCTGGGGGTGATTGGCGAATCCTAGCCGTGCGATCATATGCCGATATTTTTTCAACCGCCAACGCTGTCCGCCGCACCGTGTATACCGTCCGGCTAAACCCGACAATCCGCTTCCGCTGCGCCGCCCATTCCGAAGGCTTCAGGAGGCGCACAAGAATCCTCTCCAGGTCTCCGTTGCCGCCGCCGCCGCCGCCATGGGCGGCGCCTCCAGACTGCTTTCGTCCCTCCTGCTCACCTCCTCCCCGCTCCGTCTCCGCCCCTCCGCCGCCGCCTTCGCCCTCTTCATCTCCACGCCCACCGCGGCATCCCGCCGCCAACTCCTGCTCTCCTCCCCCTCTCCCCTCCGCACGCTCTGCACCTCGGCCGCCGCCGCCTCACCCCTTCCCTACAGCTCCAGTTCCGCCCCACAGCCCCACGCCCCTTTCCCGGAGTATTCTCGCCTCGTCGACCGCCTCGCGGCCGCCGGTTACGCCGCCCGCGTCCGCTCCGCCTCCGACGAGCTCGCCGTCGCCTCCGGCTTCGGCTTGTCGGCCGAGGCGGAGTCCGCTGTGTCCTCTTGCCTGGCCTTCGCGCGCGACCGGCCGGACCTTCTCAGGTGAAGTGAATCACTTGGCCATCTGGCCGACTGGGTTTTCCGCGTTGCTGATTAGTTGGGTGTGACTGCAGGTCGCTGCCGAGGAAAGATGTAGAGGTTGTGGTTGCTAACGCTGCACCGGCTCTGTTCAAGGATGGGGAGGCATCTGCCCAGCGGCTGCAGCAGTACCTTGCCGGGGAAGAAGACGATGTGAGTTCTTATCTGTTTTGCGAGTTGGTTGCATTGCCTAATTGATTTGTGGAGTAGTTTCTGTTAGGTTACTGTAGATATTATAAATGTGTGATTATCAGCTGAATAAATTATTATCTTGGTTAGCTGAAGTTACTACCTATGTATGTTCTACCGGATTTATAGCCGTACATTGTGAAAGTCTATTAACATCAATTCAGATTTCATGAGAGTCTCAATCCACAAGGAGTCAGGGTTACAGGAAGCTGTTCGTACACACCATTTTCCAGAAAGTGATACAAGGGCATATTAAAAAATCGTCACGAATTTTAGCCATGATGCATTCAACTTGCATCCGAGCAAGTAGTGAATAAACAGAGCTTAACTAGCGAATATTGTACTGTTATAAACAGCCAAAGGGACACAGAGCTCGACAACAACTTGTATAAATACCAAACATAACTTGCGTCTGGTGGAGGCATGAAGGCGTTGTATCCGGTGTCGGAGGAGGTAGCGATTAAGGCAGGGAGATTTCGATTAACATATACGGTTAAAGATTTGACTCGGGCTTTGGTTTGAGATGTTTGGGGGTAGAACCGTAGCAGACTAGAAGTATTCCCATCTATTTATTTTGTAAAAAAAGTCGAAAAAGGGGATAGATGGGGATAATCCACATAAGTGTATCCTGTCTGGAAGTGCTGATTTCCTAAGACTCCTTGCAATTAGTTTCAGTTACCAATTCACACTGTTGACCCCCGTTATGCATTTTGACAAAACTATAGCACCCTAATGATGTGATGTCTTTTCCCAGGCAATGGAATCAGTCGGAGCGGAAACTGTTGACATTGTTCGGTACTTGCTAAGTTATGCATACAGTTCTTCAGACAGCTATGTAGAAGACAAAGAACTCACTGATTCAGCTGTGAGAAATATCTTGGCTGAGCTAGTAAATTCCAGTGGACTTTCCAGCACCTCCAGTTTTGTGGAGTCAACAGTTGGGCAAAATACTTTGACTCAACCTGAACGATTCTCTAGGCATCCAGGACAAAATGTTGAAATGAAGCGAGGTGACTGGATTTGCACAAGGTTTGTTCTGGACTTTTCATTTATTGGTTGAACAGTTGCATGCCACACCACCTTACTTTAAAGTGTCAACTAATTCTATATCTAATCTTCCTAGATGTGATACGGCTGAAAATATGCGCAATTTTTTGTTGTGCTATAGCAAATAGTCTTGCACAAAGCGTGCATCAATCACTTCCATTATTGCACCATATTATTGTTGTCTAATAGTCTTTTAACACTCAACTTGTCTTACCCATGTGTCTGTTTTTCATCAATATTCCTAACCAAAAATCACGACCGATTATTGTGCTATTCTCTTCATTTTGTTCAGATCGCTACAAAACTTGCATCTGTAAAACAAATCCACAACTGCTTATCTTGTCGGGTGCATTTCTTGTTATTTTTTCCTTCCGACTTTTTTGAAATAATGTACCCTTCATATTTTTCATAATGTGGACTCTAAATACGCTCTGCAACATGCAGATGTAGCTTCATGAACTTTGCAAAAAATGCAAGGTGCCTTGAGTGTAATGAGCATCGGCCAAAAAAGATACTGACTGGTGGAGAGTGGGAATGCCCTCAGTAAGCTTTTACACGCTGGCTTTTAAGATTTTTTGGATTTTAAATTCATTTATACTTTGAGATGGCTGACTTCAGATTGTCCTTTTAACAAGGTGTGACTTCTATAATTATGGGAGGAACCTGTCATGCTTACGATGTGAATGCAAAAGACCTGCGTCAATAGCACCAAATCCCTCCTCTCCTGGTTTAGGGGGTGTGGCACAGCTTCTTGATGTACCCAATGCAGGTAGATCTGAAATTGAGAGAAAACTCGCCGAAAATGATGAGAAGGCAGAAAGGTGGTTGAGCAAAGTATCTCAACTTGACGATTCTGCTGATTTAAGTAGTCTGGCAGCTGATGAGGATTTTCCTGAGATTATGCCTATGAGGAAGGGGGTCAATAAATTTGTAGCTAGCACACGCAAGACACCATTGGAGAGAAGATTGGCAAGTGCACAGTACAGCAGTAATAATAGCTCTCAAGCACCAGCATCTGACTCCAAGATTAGTCAAACATTAGACAGGATACTTGGGCGTTCAGCATCTACTTCTGCCCCAAACAATCAGTCTGACAATTTGGGTTTAAATGCTGGGGCTCCCAAGAAATTAACTGGCCATCTTAGTGATATTGATCCTGTTCCTTTTGTGCCACTATCTGCAGATCTGTTTGCCAAGCCACAGAACACAAAGAGTAATGAACAGGCAAGTACGGATCACCAAATAAATAAGCAAGCTGGTAGTTCATCTGATGTCACACTGGCCTCAACTGAGAGGAGAGATGTCGATAAATCATTAGATGCTGCCGAGAAATGGTCCAAGAAAGTTGCAGAACTCGACAATGTAAATAACCTTTCAAGTGCTATTTCTGATGAAGACTTTCCTGAGATTATGCCAATGAGGAAAGGCGAGAATCGGTTTGTTATTAGTAAGAAGAAAGACCGCTCACTGGCATCACCACAGTACAAAAGGCGCAGTGTGCTTGAGCAGGCTGACAATTCCAATTTCACCCCATTTGTTCCGTTTCCTCCTGATTATTTTGCCAAAAAAGACGCACGAGCAGAGAGTAAAGATACAGTAGTGTCAGAAGGTTCCCCATCAGCTGATAAGCTGCCAGAAACAAATGCTTCGTCAGGAAATTTGGGGAATAGCCAGAGCACCTCACAAGTGATGGGCAGTCAGGCAAGTAGCAACCTGAATAATGAGAACTGGAACAGAAATCACTCTCAGCAAAACTTGAGTACAGGTGGAAATACACTGAGTGGAAGCAGCAACCAGCAGCATCAACAGCAATCTCATGAGGTGGGTGATAGATTTAGTGGTACATCAAATACCAGCGCTTGGAACTCAAGCTACTCGCAGGGGAGGTTTAATGATGGCAGAGGTGTATCTAGCAACTATCAGCACCCACAGCAACCTCATGAGGTGGGTAATGGTTCTGGTGGAACTTCAAATACTGATGGTTGGAACAAAAACTATTCACAGGGGAGGTTTAATGATGTCAGAGGTGTATCTAGCAACTATCAGCATCAACAGCAACCTCATGAGGTGGGTAATCGATCTGGTGAAACTTCGAATACCGATGCTTGGAACAAAAATTACTCCCAGGGGAGGTTTAATGATGACAGAGGTGGATCTAGCAACCATCAGCATCAACAGCATCCTCAGGAGGTGGGTAATCAATCTGGTGGAACTTCGAATACTGGTGCTTGGAACACAAACTACTCCCAGGGGAGTTTTAATGATGGCAGAGGTGGATCTAGCAACTATCAGCATCAGACGCAACCTCATGATGCGGGTGGTCGATCCAGTGGCACTTCGAATACCCATCCTTTGAACACAAACTACTCCCAGGGGAGCTTCAACGAGGGCAGAGACATATCTACTTACAATGGGGGCAGCTATTCTGCACAACCGTCTTATACACCCGGTTATAGTAATAATAGCAATAACAATGCTTGGAGCAACAGCAACAACAATAATTGGAGTGGTTCACATCCAGATAATAGCACTGCTACTAGCGGCAGTGCTTCCACTAACCCTATTCAAGCAACAGGCTACTCAGGTTACGGAGGCAGAGGTTATACAGGAAAGAGTTTAGAAGGTTCTGCTGTGAGGGACCCTGATCCTCTTGACATGTCTGAGGAAGCTAAGGCTGAGAGATGGTTTAGGAGGGCAGCACAGATAAAACACATCGACGAGCTTGTCAACATTCCCGATGAGGACTTCCCTGAGATAATGCCGATGAGGAAAGGGGTGAACAGATTCGTGGTGAGCAAGAGGAAGACGCCATTGGAGCGGAGATTAACCTCTCCCCAGTACAGAAGGAACCTACCGATCGTAAGATCTGATCCGGATGAAGACGCTAGTTGAAAGCAGATGCATCTATTAGAACACAAGGGTGAAGAGTTTACATATGGATATGCTTTTCCTCCAGATTGTGATAATAAGCACCAAGGGGAAATTGATGAAGAGGAAGTAGTAGAACACCCAGAACATTTTTCTGTATGGTAAAATTTTGTTCTCGGCCACTAGGGATCTGATGGGTCATTTGTTACGTGTATCTTATGTGCTAGGAATTTTGATAACATGCATGTGTTGTAACTAAAATCTTCTATACTGAAACCGTGAGTGCAATCATAAAAGATTTTTTTTCATCAGATTTAAGCATCATATACTATTACTCTATCGCCTTTTGCTCTAAAATAAAAATGTCTGCCAATGAGATTTCTTCTTCACTAGTAGCTTTGCACGTGCACGCACGTCTCAACTAACTTTTGTGAACACATCATTCTTTCTATATTTTGAAGTAGTAATAATACAGTAGTACACTATGAATTATCATTGAATTTACACAAATTAGCCAGTGGGCAAAATCCGGCAAGATCGCTCATACATGTTTAATTCCTTGAAATTCGTATGAAAGAAACGCAGCACCCAAGTGTGTTGAAAGTGATACATGAAGTAGCATTATAATGTCGTATAATCATACAACATTGTCATAAAGTATCACTATAATGTCGTAATTAATCATAGATCGTTGTCGTGTATCTATAACAGAATAAAAGAGTAACATATTCTTTTCTACAAAATTCCAAGTTAATGTTCTTGCGTGAAAGGTAAATCTAATTCTTGCTCCATTCTCAGAACACTTACTCTCCACCTCTTATGAGGATTCATTACTTAGTGGCAATAACTCACTGAATGACAATATATCAGGTCTCTCATAAGCAAAAGATTTTACAAACCAACTAAGATATAGACTCAATGTCTTGTGTAATGTCACAGAGATCAGAATTAAATAGAAAACATAAAATTAAGAGTTGTGCTAGGGTGCTGGTAGATCTCCCCCATGTTCCTCCTTTTTTTCCTTCTCTTGGAGAAACTGTAGAGCATGCCCCATATCTGGCTGTTACAATTTACATTGAATATATATATTACCATCTTCAGTACGAGGTTTTCACCTGACGTGTAAATACATTTTAACAGGAAGTTCTGGAACAGAAGAGTGGAGCTGTGCAAAATTCTCCTACCGACAAGGCTACCCCAGAACCAGTCCGTGGTCACCGGTACGTTCCTACGTAATTGCAAACATCTAATCTTCTCTAAACATGCATCAGGTGGTGCTTTAATATCACGCAATAAATCTAATTGAAAGAAGTCTCATTTTTATTAGAATGTCCATTCTTTTCATTCTCGAGGAGAGAACTTCCATACTACTTTTTATTTTCCGAATAGAGTTCCATACTACTTCAAATGCACAATCTAAATTCACAATACCGGTTTGTTTTTTATGCTATGAGAAAATAAGGATACCGATTCAGTAGATCTAGACTCCTTACAAACTGAAGGGCATTTATCCTTTGTGACTCTTTGTCATTTTGGTGGAATTGAAGAGATTTCGCATGTCTTTGTAGGTTAAACGCAAGGATCAAGATGTTGGTCCATTTGACTGTACCAAGTACTCCAAAACCGTTCGAACAACTGACACTCCTTAACCTGCACAGCTGCACTTCACCTTCTCATGAGGTACCAGCAGACACGCTGTACAAAGTCAGAGCACAGCTCGGAGCCTTGCGATCTACCACTGAATCTTACTACTCTGTACTACCCAACAGCCTCGTTGAGGTGCTTTTGTATGTTACCTCCATTGTTTCCTTAAGTTGTAAAATCAATACTTGTTGAGATCACGCCACAAGCAATCCTTGGTAAATAAAGAGATCATTTCTTATGTTTCGTCTGAATCCCCATTAGCACCTAACTGTCTGAATGTTATCTTAACGCCATAATATCTGACAAGGCTTTCTTATGTCCCTATTATCTAATAAAGCGACCGCATCTCGTTGAACAGGGCCAGCGCGCCGGCGCTGTCGTCCATGAGCACGCACCCGTCGATGAGGGTGTTGTAAGTCACCACGTCTGACTCTCGATGCCGGCGTCCGTCGTCATCTCCTCCAGGAGCTCCCTGGTCCTGCTCATCCGCAGCTGCTGGCAGTTGAAAGAACAAACAATGCCCGGATGTCGCCTAGAGGGGGGGGGGGGGTGAATAGGCGATTAAAACTTTTTCTAATTAGGGGCTTGATAATTGCGGAATAAAACTAGGTGTTTAAATTAACAAGCCAACAACCTAATATTCTAGGTTCACCTATGTGCACCAACAACTTATGCTAAGCAATTCAAGCAACAAGGTGATAGCAAGATATGAACTTCAAGCACGAAGGCTATCACAATGTAAATTGCATAAGTAAAGCTCGGGTATAGAAATAACCGAGGCACGCGGAGACGAGGATGTATTCCCGAGTTCCTCCTTGTTAAGGGAGTACGTCTCGTTGGAGGGGTGTGAGCTCGCCACAAAAGGCCTACTCAAGATGCCACAAAGGCCTCACCCTATTCTCCGATGAACCTCACCCAAGGGATTGGTTCACCTTCCACTATCGGAATCCTTCGGGGCGGATTCCGGAGCCCTTTACAACTCTTCTTGGGGCACACACCCACAACTCAATTGGGGGCTCCCAAACTCGTGCCGAAGCTTCACAAGCGAAGTCTTCGCGGCACCTCCAAACCGTCTAGGGTACACAATGCACCCAAGAGGCAACAAGCTCTTGGGAACACAATGCACCCAAGAGTAACAAGCTTCTCAACTTTGATCTTCACGTATCACCGTGGAGGGAGCAACCCGATGCAACAAATGCAAAAGGCAAGAGCACACAAAGTGCTCAAATCCTTCACTCTCAAATTCCAACCAAAGCAACTAATGCTATGGAGGGAATAAGAGAGGAAGAACAAAGGGGATGAACACAAAGCAACCCCAAAATCTAGATCCACAAGTTTTCCCTCACTTAGAGGGGATTTTGATTGGTGGAAAGGTAGATCTAGATCTCCTCTCTTGAAACCCTAAATTTGGGCAAGAATCATTGGAGGGGAAGAGAGGAATCAAGCTCACAAGGATTAGAGCAAAGGGGAAGAGCAAGAACAAGTGAGCAAGAGCAGCAACCAGGTTTTGGGGGGGAAGGAGGCTTTTTATAGCCTCCCCCAAAAACTAGCCGTTGGAGCCTGTCCAGGCTGGAGACTCCGGAGCAAGTGGCCGGAGACTCCGGCCTACTGGGCCATCGGGGAGGCCGGAGATTCCGGTCCTTGGGGCCGGAGACTCCGGACAGGCCGGAGACTCCGGGCACCCTCCGGGGTAGCTCCGGACCCCTATCCAGAGGCGCACCACACAGATGCAGAAGGCTGAGGAAAATGAGAGGGCCGGAGATTCCGGGTCCTTGGGCCGGAGACTCCGGTGGGCCGGAGACTCCGGTGGGCCGGAGACTCTGGTCCATCTCCGGGGTACCTCCGGACCCCAATACAGAAGCGCACCACAGCAAGGTCAACCGGCAGCGAAACACCAGGGACCGGAGACTCCGGTCATTTGGGCCGGAGACTCCGGTGTGGCCGGAAACTCCGGACCAACTCCGGGGAAGATCCAAGGCAAATTCAAGGCCCCATAACTTTTGCATATGAACTCCGTTTTCGATAATCTTGGACTCGTTGGAATCGTCACAATGAGCACAACAAGATTATGCAGAGAGACATCATAGTTCAACAAGATATAATAAAACCAAATGGGGAAGTTTAAAAACTCTTTTTCGCAAACCGGAAATGACACATCTTTTGCAATTGAAGTCCGAATAAAGCAAAACCAATTTTGTTGGAAAGAGGACAACAAAAGCAACCTTGAGAAAGGCAAACAAGCAATGGAGATTTTGCAACGAGATGAAAGATATAAATCTTCCGCACGGATGAACCGGCAAAATCTCCAATACCGAAAACACGAAAGAAGACGCAAATGCAAACCGTTTTCGGTGACCTTGGCTTTGTCATGACAAGCATGACAAGCACCAAGACCACACCACGATAAGATCCAAATAAGAACCAATAAAGATGATTGTAAAGATGCAAGGATGCAAAGGTTTGAGCTCTTCACGAACGATACGATCACGATACTCGGTCGAGAGCCCCTCTGATAGTACGGTATCTATCCTATAACCCGGTCTCTCACTAACACATGAGACCGGTAAAATAGAAACCCTACCAAGAATCATACCTTTGCCTTGCGCATAAATCCACTTGAGGGTCGATGGAGACGATCTTCATCTCATCAAGGCGAACCATCTTCTTGATTGCGCTTCGCTTGGTGAAGAATCACATGATGCTCCCCCATACACCAAGATGGGGAAAGCACTCTTCGGCATATCTTCACTTGGACTTGAGTGTCGATCAACACCGCACTTAGCCTTGATCAACACAAATCTTTCTTCCCTTGAGCTTGACTCCAACAAATGGAGACAGCAAGCTTGGCCTTGATCAACAAATGATCTTGACACAAGCTAAAGGACAACCTACACATAGAGCTCAATGCAAATATTAGTCCATAGAGATTGTCATTAATTACCAAAACATGCATGGGATCAACCATGCACTTTCAGCAGTACCCCCTTGATGAGCATGTTGTACGTCACCCGGCTCGCCGGCACCCCTGCTCTGCCCGAGCACGGCGTGGGCGCGCTCTATGTCGCCGGCGGCCACGAGGGTGGATATCACCGTCGTGTACGTGATGTGGTCCGGCATCATCTCCCCTCAAAGGCCGCATGGCGCGCGCCATGGACAACCACGTCATCCACGCGCCCGGCGTTCATGTAGCCCTTTCATCAGCGTCGTGTACACCCTCGAGTTGGGCGGGTACGTCATCGGCAGCAGCTGCGCCTCGGTGCCTTCTCCCGGCCTGGCCCCGTCCACGATGTCCTCGTGCACATCCCTGTGCTCGTCAGGGACGATGACGGCGATGTCGTTTCCTTCGGCTGCCACTTGTCTGAGGAGGAGGCGGAGGTCGGTGCGGCCTTCCCGCATAGCCTGCACAATCCTCTCGGCTGTGGAGATGTCGCCGAAGCCGACGTAGGCGGCGACGAGGGAATGGAAGGTGGTGGCGCAGGGGGCGAGACCGGCGGAGCGCATCCGCTCGAGCACGCGCGCGACGAGGTCCCGGCGCCCAGCTCGCGCGCACATCTTGATGGCGATGTTGTACGTGAGGGCGTTGGGTGCCGCGCCGGCACCCCAGCTGCGCATCTCGTCGAACAGGTGGCGGAAGCGGCGGCAGTTGCCGGCGTCGGCGCAGGCGCTGAGCGGCGTTGAACGCGGCCGTGTCGGGGAGCGAGAAGGACGAGGAGGGGGAGGCCGGGCGCGGCGGAGGTGGTGGAGCACGGCGTCGAAGAGGCGGAGCGCGCGGACGGGGCGGAGGCGGGAGACGGCTGCGGTGTACGCGCGGCGGTCGGGGAGGAGGCCGCGGCGAGCATGGAGAGGAGGAGGGCATAGGCGAGGTGGGCGTTGCCGGAGTGGACGGCGCAGGAACGATGAGGGCGGCGGCGTCTCAACGCAACGTACGTCTGGATGAACGTTCGATTGGGCAGATTGATTTTCTTGTAGATTGATTGTGCCTTTTTTTCTGGATTAATGCGTGGATGCCTATCCCGTTGATCGTGCCTATTTCAGTTTTTTTCTGTAGCGTGCATACGCGGGCGGATGGCAGACTTTCGTCTGCCCCTCAATTTTGCTAAGTGCACACGCGGGATTGCATTGGATTAATTTGGATCGTTGGATCGCACTAAGTGGAACAATCTGACGGTACTAATTAGTCTGGGTGCACTTACGGGGTGGTTTTAGAAAAGAACAAGTTCGCTTGTTTAATAGTAGTATAGATAAAATGCGATTTTTGAAGCCTTGGACTTGGATCTAATGGTTCATCCTTCGATTCCTCTAGGATGTTCTGATCTCACACGAGGAGTCAACATAGCACGAGAAAGGCCCGGTCCAGCAATAGTGGGCTCCGTTCAGTTACCCTACGAGAACGGCCCATAAGCCCAACAAGCCCACGCCCATCCCACTCGCGAGGTCATCAAAAACCCTACCCGCGGCACACATCTTCCCCCACTCCCCCATCCGCCGCCGCCGCGCCTCCCTCCTCGCTCAAGGTACCTCCCATTCTCTCCCTCTCCCTCCCCTGCCGATCTCTCGTGTGCTCCTAGATTAATCCGTGCGCCCGCTGTTCCTCCTTCCGCCGCGCTACTCGCCTACCAAGTTGTTCGTCCGTTCGCTTTGTGAGTACTGGTTGGTTTTGATCCGAGGTTTTTCAGCTGTGTTTCTCGGATCTTAGGCAAGGATACCCGCCTTAGCTAGTTCGTCTGGTTTCGCCGTCATGTATCATAGAGACGTTGGCTATTTTGCGTGAGTTCATTCGTTTGTTTCGATGCAACGTACCATGGGATGCCGCATAGTTTGCTATTCCGTGATCTGGATGTGTCCATTACCTTCAAGCGCAGGTAGTTTTAGCAAACTGTCTGCTGTTCGTGAGATCTTGCTCAAGTACTGAGGCACCTATATTAGATGTACTCTTTGTCTTCAAATTTGTTCTTCCATTTTTTGTTCTGTTTGTCTGAATCAGAGTTCAGAGCACAAGTACTGAGGCACGGTAGCCGTTCTGGTTGCGCAGTTGCCAATTATTTTGTTGTGCAACAGAGACATGGGAACCCGCTTTGCAGCAGAGATTGAACTCACCTTTCTGCTGCCAGTAGTCGCCCGATATCTCCCACCCAAGTCCTTCATATGATGCACATGTAGTCACAGTTTGCAGCAGTGATAAGCATGAACTCACCAGAGCTTGTTTTTGATAGTTTCAAACAGAGCACAAGTACTGAGGCACGGTAGCCGTCCTGGTTGCGCAGTAGCCTATTATTTTTAATTGTGCAATATAGACATGGGAACCCGCTTTGCAGCAGAGATATGACAACTTTCTGCCGCCAGTAGTCGCCCGATATTTATTTCAACAGCATTGCTTCAGTATATACTTGAATGCCACTTTCAGTTTTGTTTGTATTTTAAGTTGGTTGTGATGTGGTCTTGATGATTGTGCATGTGTGTTAACTTCTTGCCTAGAAGCTTTAAGAGTTGGTCACGTTTGTTCTGATCTCATTTTTCTTTTGGAATGTTTGCAGGAACTTGCGGTAGTTCTCCAAGGCTGACAAGATGGTTCTGAAGTAAGTAAGCCACATGCTTTTGTTTTCATAAACACCTCTGTTTTGCACTTGGCTTGATATTAATGGCTTGATATTAATGATTCAACTGGAACAGTTGTATATTTGTTGTACTTGGTGTTAAGATCATTTTTCTTTGCTTCACAGGACTGAACTTTGCCGTTTTAGCGGCCAGAAGATTTACCCAGGGAAGGGTATCAGGTTCATCCGTTCGGATTCACAGGTAATCTTTTGTCAAGGATCATCAACAGTATGCTTAGAAGTTTGTCCTAATGGGTTCAGATATTTCTTCCTGCAGGTTTTCCTTTTTGCCAACTCAAAATGCAAGCGCTACTTCCACAACAAGCTGAAGCCTGCAAAGCTTACCTGGACAGCGATGTACAGGAAGCAGCACAAGAAGGTAGATCATTTTGATTGATGCGCTCTTAATTCATATAGTAGCATTCTGAACTTTGCAGTTATATTTGATTATCGTTCTTTAACCTGGGAAATGGTGCCTACATGTTTTGAGTTGATAGGGTGTTGCATAATCAGCATTTCACCAGGCATATATTGTAGGGCTATTCCCACTGTAGTCTTTATTTCACAATCAGATCCTCCCTCTGTTACATTATCTATAGATTGTAAAATGCAATACAAGTCCTGCTAGGTTCCTTTTTTCTATTGTGCATATATTGCTTCTAAATGTCTACCAAATACATTCAACCATATTGTTCAAATGTCTTACGGGGCTGTGTTTCAATGTGTCAATGCAGGACATCCATGCTGAAGCGGCAAAGAAGAGGCGTCGCACCACCAAGAAGCCGTACTCACGGTCAATTGTTGGTGCCACACTGGAAGTTATCCAAAAGAAGAGGGCCGAGAAGCCTGAAGTCCGTGATGCTGCTAGAGAAGCCGCTCTCCGGTACATTTTTCATCTTTTCATGAAGCTATAGCTATTTGTACCAGCATTGTTTCTACTAGTAAATTTCTGTTCTTTCCCAACTTGGAATGTTTCATATTGGTATACAACTGATGACCTAACTAGCCCATGTCATGAAAAAAACTGTTGCTTGCCACATATTGGTTGATGTTACTGTTTGCTTTTCAATCATTTTACCCTTGATTTATACTACCAGCTGACCTTGACATGTTTACATTTGCAGTGAGATCAAGGAGCGCATCAAGAAAACCAAGGATGAGAAGAAGGCAAAGAAGGCAGAGGTGACCAAGTCCCAGAAGTCACAGGGCAAGGGCGCCGTGCAGAAGGGTTCCAAGGGCCCCAAGCTTGGTGGTGGCGGTGGAAAGCGTTGAAAGTTGATTGCACCATAGAGATAGAGTTCTGCTGCCTAGCGTTGTTTCCTATCCTATCATAGACCTTTGTCAAGTTACCCCTGCTGTCTTGAATTTTCACCTTTACTGTGAGGTTGAATCTATAACGTTTTGGATTGTTTCGCCGAGTTTATTTATAATGGTACTTATGTTGGCTGTTATCAGTTTGCACGTTTTCTTATTGCCGTCTGCCCCGAAGGGATGGAATCCCATTACGCGTAAGCAGCCTTTTTCATTGAACAAACTCCCATGCTTGGTCCTCATGCTGTGATAATAAAGTGTAACAGTGCTCATGTCTGTTTCCATTGAACTACTTTTTGTGTGAGAAACTGTTGGCAAAAGTTGTATCGCAAAATGAGGTCATTGATGTTTGATTGTTGCGTGCTGGGGGAAGAGAAATTTGTAAAAGCAAACCTTACAGAATCGGGCATCTAATTGTTACAATCCTCAGGAGTCTACAATAATCATATCAGATCCTTGTTCATCAATAAAGAAATTGAGCTTTATATTATTCACATCGAAACAATTAGTAGCATTCATATGCTGTAATAATGATCTAGCAGTATGGGTTCTGGGTCATAAAAACTGCCAAAGGACTCGCGCTGGCTGGGTCAGCAGTCGACAAGACTGCAAGCTGGGGATTTCCTCACACGAGTATCTTCCATCCACTGTCTAACCTTCATGGCATCGCTCCATCTATCAGCGCTCGCATACGTGTTGCTCAGCAGCGTGTAGTTCCCGCTGTTACCAGCATCCAACTCATCGAGCTTCCTGGCGACTACCTCGGCAGTGGCTAAATCACCATGCGTCTTGCATGCTCCCAGCAGTATCCTGTAAACAACAGGATCAGGAGCAACGGGCATCTCAGCGATGAATCTCAGTGCCTTCTCCAGCTGACCAGCACGGCCGAGGAGATCGACGACACAACCATAGTGCCTCATCTGGGGTTCTACACCGTGAACCGATTTCATGCTATCAAGATAATTAAGCCCTTCCTCGATACGCTTGGCGTTGGCGCAGGCGATGAGTACACCGAGGAAAGTGACTCCGTTCGGTCTGAATCCTTCATCGAGCATAGCACGGAAGACATTCAGAGCGTCCTCTTCAAAACCATTGTTTGCTAGCCCTACTATGATCGAGTTCCATGACAAGGTGTCCTTCTCTTTCATTCCTGTAAAGACTAGCAAGGCTTCCTTAGTACTTCCGCATTTCGCGTACATGTCAATCAGGGAATTGTGCATAACGGTATCAGCTTCGATCTTGTTTCTCCTCACATACTCATGAATCCACTTACCAAGATCAAGCGCACCCAAGTGTGCGCAAGCAGAAAGCACACTTGTGATCACACTGGCATCGGGTTTCACTTTAGTTCTCTGCATCTGCCTGAAGAGATCCAGAGCATCAGAGAACTGACTACATTGTGAATATCCAGATATCATAGAATTCCATGAGATCACATCTTTGTTAGGAATTTCCTCAAACAATTTTCTTGCCGAAACCAGATCCCCTCCTTTTGAATACATGGTGACCATTGTGTTCAGTGTCACAACGTTCCTATCCTTCATATTAAAGAAAACCTTTTCCGCTGATTGCAGCTGCCCACGTCTGCCATAGTAATCTATCAAAGTATTACCCAAGTAAACATCCACCTCTATGCAGTAATCCTCTATGTACCTAACCAAACAATCTGCCATGCTCCAATCTCCTAGACGTGTGCATGCAGAAACAACCTTGACCATAGTAATCTTATCAGCTTTCACTCCGTCACCGTGCATCAACTTGAATAACGTCAAAACCTCCTTTAATCTATTGTACTGGCTATATCCACATATCAAAGCATTCCAGGATACGACATCCTTAACTAGCATCTCATCAAAGACAGATCTTGCACAACACAAATCACCAGAAGCAGCATATAGATGAACCAGCGAATTGGAAACGAAGATATCGGAAAGAAGACCAAATTTCAGTACATGGTTGTGTATCTGTTTCCCTTCCGTAAGAGCATTAATCCTTGCACAAGCCTTCACTACAAATGGAAATGTCAGGTTGTCTGGCTCCATACCTTCTCCTCGAGCCTTCTTGTAGAAAGTAATTGCATCTTCTGGTGCAGTGCTTTGAGCAAGCCCCCTGAGTATGATATTCCAAACATAAGTTGTAGGTGCTTCAATCTGCCCATATACTTTATGAGCAAAAACCAAATCTGGTTGCAGAACAGCATAAAATCTGAGAATCTTAGACATTGCATATTGGCAATTGTACAGCCCAGAAACAATGAGACGGCCATGAAGCTTCTTTATGGCTTCCATGATAACAGTTCTCAAAGAAAACTGGATTTTCCCATGAACTCTGGGCCAGTGAGGGGAAATGCGGTACTGCACATGTCATTCAACACATCTGCTTCCTGCAAGGGATTAACAAGATAAGAAAAACAGCGACAAAAGATAATACTGTACACTAGTATTTTTTAAGGTGGAACGTATGAGCATGCTGTTGTGCACACAGAAAAAAGGAAGCAGTTGATAAGGAGATGGTAGTGTTAACAAAGTTATATAATTCAACAATCGTTCAGCGGAAAATAAGAAATAAACTGAATTATTAGTTATGTTAACTTTGCATGAAAGATAGTAGTAAAAGGTAAGAGAACGCAATGAACCCACCATGAAGTAGGGAGATGCTGTCACATTTGATATTATACAGGGAGATAATTCTAATAATGGAACAAAAAATCTTAAACTGCGAGAGCTTCTTCACATGATTTGGTTCTGATTTACTGACTCTCACTAACCAAAGCAAGCCCAGGAACCTTAACAACATTCCTCTCATCTACTAGCTTCCTTGCTCTTTCAGCATCACTAAACCTACCATGCTCAGTAAGCATATTGGATACCACCACAAAATCGCCTCCAGATTCTGTTTCGATGTCTAGTATCTTCTTCATCGCCCTCTCCCCCATCTCCACTTCTCCATACTTACTGCAGCAACCCACAATGTCCTCCACACGACTGAATTAACCCCTATAGGCAAACCACTTATTACTTGCTCAGCCTCACATAACCGTCCAGCCCTACCTAGCATGTCTATGATACACCCAAAATGCTTGATCTCTGGAATTATATTGTATTCGAAAACCATGCTTTTGAAGAATGCTACTCCTTGCTTTACAAGCCCTCCATGGCTGCAAGCATTGAGGACGCTTAAGAAAGTGATTCTGTTGGGTTTAATGCCTGCTCTTCTCATGTCTGCAAACAGTCCAACTGCCTCAGTGGACAACCCATGCATTGCACAACCTGAAATTATTGATGTCCATGACACCAAGTTTCTCCTGCCCATCAATTCGTTGAACACCTTCAGCGAGCTGTGTATAGACCCAATCTTGGCATACAAGTCTATGAGTGAATTCCCGATTCGGACATCCAACACAAGAAGACCCATCTTCTCACAATAGCCATGCAAGGCCTCGCCCAGAAGAATCCTTCCAATATTGGTTATTGCAGGAACAACTGCTAAAACAGTTATCTCGTTCGGATTTAAGCCTTCTGCCATCATGCGACGGAAGAGATCAACGGCCTCAACAGAACGACAAGAACGCGTGTACCCATCTATCATTCCGGTCCAGGAGACAACATTCCTACACGGCATCCGCTCAAAGAGCACCCTCGCGTACTCAACTTCGCCACGCCCAGCAAACCCGGTGATCATCACATTCCAAGTAACTGCATTCTTTACCGGCATCTCGTCGAACGCCAGACGAGCATCCGCCAGGCATCCGCACACAAGATACACATTGATAAGGGCGGTATGCACGTAGGGGTGGAACTCGAACCCCTTCCGAACCACAAGCCCGTGCAGCTGCGCGCCTGCACGCGGCCACGCCAACCCCGCGCAGGCCCCGAGGGCGAACATGAAGGCGTACGTGTCGTCGGCCGCGTGCCGGCGCGCGTCCCTGAAGAGGTGCAGCGCCTCCTGGGGGAAAGGGCCGCGGGAGTAGGCCTTGAGCAGCGCGTGCCACGGCGTGGGGCGCCGGTCGAACACCTGGCGTGCAACGAGCTGGGAGTGGATCTGGAGGAGCGGGCGCCTCTCGGCCTGGTGCTTCAGGAGGAGAGCCACTAGGCCGTGGACGTGCGCAGCGGCGGTGGTGGTGGCGTCGGCGGCGGCGTGGAGGGGTCGGCTTCGCTGCCTCGAGAAGTGAGGGGAGAACCGTGCCATGGTGGTGGTGGCCTAGCTAGTCTTCCTTAAACCCTACCCAACGCCTGTCTCGTCTACCTATAAGTTGCCACCTGAACGATAGTGCAATGGAGAGGGAGGCCATCTCTGCATACCTTGTCTCATAGAGAAGGTCGCTCGCAGCGGCTTCACCGGAAATCGCCCTTGGCTTTCTCTCTCGCTCCAGCGTCCAAGACGAAACCAACAGTTACTCTACGCCCGTGCTCTGCTTGCCGTTTCCGAGCGACTATTGGAGTTGTGTTGAAGCAAATCAACTCGCTCCTCCTCCATGTTGCGCAGAGTCCTCGCCGGAGCAATCACGCGCCTCTCGGCCTCCGGATTCTCCAGGCCACCAAGGCCGCTCCTCCCGCTCAGAGCATCGCGTCTCTCCACTTGGAGGGAACCCGGCGGTGACGGCGGCGCTGGCGGCGAGAGCGAGGGAGAGGATGACCCCTTCTCCTTCCCGGACCAGCAGCAGCTTCCGCCCGACGTGGCGCGCGGCGTGGACGCCGTCGTCGCGGCGGCCGAGGGCTCCCACGCGGACGCCGCGCGTGCCCGGGAGCTCCTGGAGCGGTGCGGCGCCGCGGCCTCCGAGACGCTCGTGGTGGCCGCGCTCTCCCGCCTCCGGAACAGCTGGGCCGCCGCGCACGCCGCGTTCCGGTGGGCGTCCGCGCGGCCCGACTACGCCCCCGGGCGGCACGCGTGCCACTCCATGCTATCCATTCTCGCCAGGCACCGCCGTTTCGACGACGCCCGCGCCCTGCTCGACGAAATGCGCCGGAAGTCGCTCGCCTCCCCGAGGGCGGTGCTCCTCCTCATCCGACGCTACTGCGCCGCGCGCGAAGTCGCGAGCGCCATCGCCGCGTTCCGGTCCCTCCCGAGGTTCGGTTTTGAGCCTGGCGTCGCCCAGTTCCATGGCCTCCTGAGCGCCCTCTGCAGGTACAAGAACGTCAAGGACGCGGAGCACCTGCTCCTGTCCAGCGAGAAGGAGTTCCCTTTCGAGACCAAGAGCTTCAACATTGTGCTCAATGGGTGGTGCAGCACGGTCTGCAGCGCGCGGGAGGCCAAGAGGTTTTGGACCGCCATGGAGGTTCGGGGTATTGAGAAAGACGTTGTATCATATGGGAGTATGATCTCGTGCTTCTCGAGAGCCGGGAGCTTGGACACAGTCTTGAAGCTCTTTAACCGCATGAAAGAAGCTGGCATTGTGCCAGACCGGAAAGTTTACAATGCTGTTGTGCACAAGCTCAGCAAGGGACAGTGTGTGGACGAGGCAAGGGCACTTGTCCGGAGTATGGAGGAGAAGGGGGTTACACCGGACACGGCCACATACAACTCCCTCATTAAGCCTCTCTGCAAGGCTCGTAAGGTCCAGGAGGCGAGGGAAATGTTCGATGAGATGGTAGGAAGGGGGCTATTGGCATCAGTGAGGACGTTCCATGCATTGTTTGATGTGGCTACAGGCCCCGCTGAGGTGTTTGATCTGTTGGATAAGATGAAGACTCTGCACTGCAAGCCAGAGATAGACACTTACATTATGTTGATCAGGAAGTTTTGTCGGTGGAAGCAGCATGAGAGTGTGGACAAACTGTGGAGCGCAATGCCAGCGAACGGGCTGAATCCTGATCGGAGTGCGTACATTGTGTTGATACATGGGTTGTTCTTGAATGGGAGGCTAGAGGAGGCAGCAAAGTATTACGAGGAGATGAAAGCCAAGGGATTTGCTCCAGAGGAGAAGACTGAATCAATGATACAGGCGTGGCTTTCGGGCCGAGAGCTTGCCAAGGCGTCAGCCTCTGTTGGCTCAAGAAGGGGTTCGGTGTCTCTCAAAGTAAGTCGCAGAGAATGGTAAAGATGAAGACCCCTTGGAATTGACCAATGAGAGGAAACACAGGAGAGGGTTTTTTGTGGAGTAACTGGCAGATAGTTTGGCGACATATGATTTAGTTAATCAGAAATAAGAGTCCGACTATCAGTATTTTATGTTTCCCCAGTTATTTATATTCCCAATAGATCGTTTGGTTGTCGATTGGAATTAGAAAGTGCAACCTTTGTTTAACCCGTTTAAACTTGGATAGGCATCATTTGTTGTATTCCTTCTTTTCTAGCTGGTAGATTATACTACTGACTACATGTTGAGTTATTTGTTCAGAATGTATAATCAGTGTTCGCCATTTTAATACTTGATTTCGTATCTTTGAAAACTCAATATAAAAAATATTTTTCAATACTAAGCTGTATTTAATATTAAAGATTTGTAGATTGCTGACCGCGCCTACCGTGCAGTAGTTGTATTTAATATTAGCAGTTCTATTTCAGGCTTGCAGCAATTCCATTTGTACAGTTTCTTCTGCCATATTCTCATATATCTAACCTCTATAACCATTCAAGATCTGCAGGCATGTGAGCTCGGGAGCTATTGTGAATTTCTGCTTATGATTTTGTTCTTCACAGACCACAATCATATATTGTTCTCTTTTTGCCACTGAGCAATTGCGACCTTTCTCATAGTATTAATCTAGGTGCATGTGCATACTAATAATCCAGCTACAAGAGCCCATTGGATCGAAGCTGGGACGGATTGCCGCCAACCTGCTAGTAATCAATGCATCTGTTTATTCGGAGGTGAGAGTTTACGTGAATTTCAGTTATATCTGATCAGTTAGGTGTTCTTTTCTCTGTTATCCCGTGGCTCCAATAAAGCCTAATAGCTAGTGGCTTCGTCCATACCATTGATAATATGATACGAGTCAATAACCTATGGTTGCATGTGATCTTTATTAATACCTTTCTGTAATATCCTACAGGATATTCCTGCTAATAGCGAGTGCCTTGTTTTGTCAGTAGTCACTAGCTATGTCCAGAACTCTGGTATGTAGTCCAGTCTCTATAAGATGGAATAATCTTGCAACTAGATGCAAGTTGATCTAAATTTTGTTGATAAGACGACGACAGATAATGGGTACGGTTATGGGGAAAACAACTTGCTTTCTGTTTACAAACCTGCAGCCATCTAAGCCATGCTTGTCACACTAGTGCTCACTGTCATTTTCATGGCATCTTATAGCTGTAAGCCTGCAAGTGTCGCTAACTCGAATGACTCATGACACGGACTAACATAGTGCACGACCACATCTCAGCTTTAACTGGTAGCTGCGTGGTAGTCTAGTCGCAGTCTGCTCATGTATGCACTGAATGTTACCATTCTGTAAAATATCTGAAATCACTGCACCGCAAATTAGGATGAACGGCAACCGTATGTTTCAAAGAAATAATGAAGGGGGTGAAAAATATAATATCAGCTGAGGAATAATTACCAATAATCAAGCATACACTTTAGATTGGTCAAGGGTGAATAACACATTCAGTTTGGTGTTTGGACTCGAGATCATGAGAACAAAAAAAGAAACATGTTTTTGCAGAAAACCAAATGCCTAGATCGAAACCAAAGAATACATACTACAGACCTACCACCACATTTTGCAGAATTGCTAAACCTTTTCTCTCTCTAGTTCAAGTATTATCTATTCCCCTCTTCTTATTTACAAGAAGATTTATCTGTTCTTCCATCTCAGAACGGTGGCAGGATTGTCTGCCACATCATCTGCGGTGCGCTCATGGACTGCAGGTAGCTGCTGCTGCTGCTGTCCAGCCCAGGCGCCGCCGGCGGATTCACCATCTGCCCCAGCTGGCTCATGTAACATGCCTGCAGGTCGTCCATGTTCAAGCCCGTGAACCACTCGTTGTCCTCCTTCACCGTCACGATGCCGTCCCTCGCCTGCCCCTGCGCCATGTCCCTGTAGCCGTAGAGGCCAGAGGCGTTGTCGATCTCAGATGAGTCATGCGTCTGGAAGCTATCGGACAGGGCATCGCCGGTCATGGAGTCCATCACCTCCCCGTTCTGACAGTGGTGGTGCGGCGGCGCCGCCACGGCCATGTCCTGTTCCACCTTCACCTTCTCCCAGTTGTTCTTCTTGTTGTACAGCCGGCACAGCACCCACTCATCCAACTGCAAAGAAAACAGAGCATCAGTGTACAATGAGAATGGGATGCAGAGATGGTATCATTATTGAAGGGGAACGCTGGGTAACATACCTTGAGGGATCCCTTCTTGCCGGGGGCGCGGTCTGCTTCGGCGAGGCGGTACTCGTGCATGATCCAGTCGGTCTTGACGCCCCTGGGCGCCCTGCCGGCGTAGAAGACGAGCGCCTTCTTGATCCCCACCGTCCTCCCGGCGGACGGCACCGGCTTGTCGGCGCCCGTGGCCTTCCAGTAGCCGCTGCCGGCGGAGCGGTTGGGGCGCGAGCCGTTGGGGTACTTGCGGTCGCGCGGTGTGAAGAAGTACCACTCCTTGCTCCCGAACAGCGCCCTCTCTGCACCACAGACACACAGGAAAATCAGCACATTCGCTCTGAATTCCATGAAGAGGGAAGGAGCCACGAGCACGCGCAAACACATCGCGGAGCCAAGCCATGGAACAGAAGAGGAAAAAAAATCAGAGGAATTAATTAATATAATCGGCGCACGCACCTGGCAGATCCCACGGATCGAACTTGTAGAGGTCGACCTCGGCGATGATGTGCACGGCCTGCGGCTGCGCGGCCACCTTCCTGCAGAGGTAGTGCACCACGAGCTCCTCGTCCGTGGGGTGGAACCGGAACCCCGGCGGCAGGTTGAGCTCCGCCTCCGCGTCCCTCCGCCCGCTGCCCTCCGCCGCCGCCGCCGCCACCGCCGGCTCTGCCTTCACCATTGCCATCATCCTCCTCCTCCTCCTCCTCTCGGAACCTCGAAGAATCTAGTCTAGACGACGCACAGATGCTCGACAACTTTCCAGAGAGAGAACCCCGGGTCCCTTCCCTTCCGCTCGTGCTATGTCCGTCCGTCCGGGCTCGAACGAAAGGCGGCTGCTGCTGGTACCGCCTTGGATGGAGGGAGGCTTCGCTGTTATCGGCGCGTGCGTTTCCTTGGCCACCAAGGCTTGCTATATACGGGCCCTGCGGCACGTGGGCCGGGCGTGGGCCCGCGTGGGCTTCCGGATGAGGACGGCCGCGGCTGCCTCGAAGTTTCGCTCGTGGACAAGGGTTTGACCCTCCCTCGCCTCGCGACGAAAGGGACGGAAGAGTCAAAAGGAGAGATTTAATTACCAGCAGAGCAGCTGCCCGACAGGGAGGTTTTCTAGGTGGAAAAAAAACTGCACATAAACCTCGGCGGCTGCTGGGCGAATGGCGTCGCGTCCGGCCCTGGTCGTCGGCCGTGACGACTATCTGCGATGCGATCTTCATCGTCTATGGATGCACTTCTCTCGGCCTCTCATTTCCGTCACGTGTAAAATGTAAAAAGGAGGCCACGCCGTCGTGTAAATTTCTCGTCCCTGCTTTGGTTTTTTTTTTGTCGTGGAGAAACGTTCAGCAAAGCTGCGTTTCACATTGCTATAGCTAGCGTGATGTTTAACCCCCATCATTTTTTTTATTCGATGAGCATCTTAGAAATGAGTACTCCCTCCGTCCCAGTTTTTAGGGTTCAATTGGCAAATCTCTGGACCCAAGGATCTTAGAAATGAGTAGTATATACGCGAGCCGTATATTTTAACAGTAGATAGACAAGCGCTGCGTTCGATAATAACCCATACAATGTGTACGGCATTGAACCGCAGGTGTCAACACGGAAGCAGTACCTCGTATGCCGACCGCATCGACAGAGGGATATGCTTGGGACATTTAACAATTCAAACGGGATAACTCCCAAGCATGGACCGTTCATAGTACCTGGTACCACAATCTAGTACTACTTACTCGGTCACACACAGCTGTGGAGATACAGACAGAGTAGGTGTATCTCCTCTTATCTGTAACATACTCCTAGTACTAGTATTTTCTTTTTTTTTTGTTCCAAAAATCTACACGTGCCTGATCTATGGATGCCATCTAGATGCACTGAACCTGGACCCTTAGCTGGGTGCGGCTCGAGCGGCAGCGGCGGTGGGGTGGCGAGCAAATCTTGTGGTGGTTGGTAGGCAAGACCAGACATATTCTAGCAGATAGCGCCTTGTCGACAGCCGATGTTTTCGTTCCCTTCCTCTGGTCTGGCGGTAGACTATGTTTTGACATTGCGGCCGAAAAGGACGGACGGGCAGGCAGCTACGTACCTCCGGGGAAAGGAAAAAAAAGGATCGATGGGTGCGGCGGAGAAAGCGATGGACGGTATTATACGCTGCAGTACATACAGTAGTGTGCTTTCCTTTTCCCTGGGCAAACAAGAGTCTTCGGTTGTGATTCTCCTTAATTTAGCGGACAGCTGTGGTGGGCTTTTTATATTGGAATGGTGTCCCACAGCTGGTGAATCGATCACTTACCGCTATGCTAGTACCACTAGGTGTCATGTGGTGGGCTAAACATGTGTGGTTACAGTTTTTGCACATGTAAGAGCAACTCCAGCCGTTCGCCCCCCAGATCAGATTACCGGCGTTTTTTTGGGTCTGCTGAGGGGGGCATCGGCGAAAAAAAACGCCCTGGAGGTGCGTCGATTTCCAGTCGCGTCGCTCTCAACCAGCGTTTCTTTGCTTAGTTTCGGTCGTAAAATAATTATAAAACCCGATTTTAATAGCAAATGTTTCATTTGTATCAAATAATTTGACGGAAAAATTATTACAAATAGTTTAACAAATCATAAATTTTAAAACAAGTTTTTCAAATCAAATTACATAAATCTAGATCTCGCCTTTGCGCCTCCACAGGTGCTCCACCAAATCTTGCTACAATTGTTCATGAACTACTGGGTCTCGGATCTCCTGACGCTTTGCAAGGTAGGCAGTCCATGATTTCGGTACAGGCAGACACCGGCTCTCATCCGGATCTTCGCCCACGAGAGGACCCTGTCTGAAGTATGGCACCTTCTTCTCATTTTCATCCACTGGATCCTTCCGCTCGCTCTCAATGATCATGTTGTGCAAGATCACACAACAAGTCATCACCTCCCACATCTGGGCTTTCGACCAGGACATAGCAGGATACCGGACAACAGCAAATCGAGCTTGGATCCCACCAAATGCCCGCTCGACATCCTTCCTGCAAGCCTCCTGGCACTTGGCAAACCAAGCTTGAGCCGTCTTCGGCACAGTGTTTGAGACAGTCTTCACAAATATAGACCATTTTGGATAGATTCCATCTGCCAGGTAGTACCCCTTGTTGTAATGGTGCCCGTTGATCTCGAAGTTCACCGGGGGAGCATTACCTTCAACAAGATTGGAGAAGACAGGTGAGCACTGCAGGACGTTGATGTCGTTGTTAGATCCTGGCATTCCAAAAAAGGAATGCCAAATCCAGGTATCATATGAAGCCACTGCCTCAAGTACGACACTGCAACCGCCTTTGTGCCCTTTGTACATCCCCTGCCAAGCAAATGGACAATTTTTCCATTTCCAATGCATGCAGTCGATGCTTCCTAGCATTTCAGGAAATCCTCTTGCTTCATTCTCGGCTAGGATCCGAGCAGTGTCTTCCGCAGTGGGTGTTCGCAAATATTCAGGTCCAAACGCGCCCACTACGGCTCTGCAGAACCTGTAGAAACACTCAAGGATGGTGGACTCGGCCATGCGCAGATAGTCATCCTGCAAATCAGCTGGAGCTCCATATGCGAGCAGTCTCAAAGCGACTGTACACTTCTGCAGCGAGGAAAATCCAACCGTGCCGGTACAATCCTTCTTGCAAACGAAGTAACTGTCGAACTCTCGAACAACATGCACAATACTGAGGAAGAGCTTCCGGTTCATTCTGAACTTGCGTTGAAATATCTTCTCGCCGTGCAATGGATCATCGGCGAAGTAGTCGGCGTACAACATGCAATAGCCTTCGGCACGCTGACGTGGCTTGCTCTTTTGGCGATTTGGTGCCGAGCCACCGCGCTTCGGCTGTGCATCGGCGGCGTACAGGCCGGCCAGACAGGCGAGCATCTGCAAGTGCTCTTCGTCGTTGGCGGCGGCGCCGTCGGCTTCCTCTTCCAGCAGAGCGGCGAGCATCTCCTCATCGTCAGAGTCCATCGAGGCAAAACGTCGAACACCTCGCGGGCAGGGTCGGCGCGAAGCTTGATCGCGATGGCGATTCTCGCGATTCACCTCCAAAACTCGGGCGGCGGCGGATGGGTTGGGGGGGGGGGGGGTACAGCAGGGCGTGTCGTGGCGGTGGTTTTCGCGGGCTATTCTGGCAACGCTTTCGCGGCGGAAGGGAGGAGGTGGTGCCAGCGACGGGGAGAAGGAGGCGAGGAATAGGGCGAACCTTTTGGTGGAAAGGTGCGTTCTCTCGCCGACAGGGCTGGCCCGCGCGTTTTTTCCCTTTCGCCGGTGCCCCCAGGCCGAACCCGGGGCGCTGGGTTCGGCCTGGGACGCCGGATAAAATTTGGCCCAAATCCGGCGAAAAACGAGGCCTTGGGGGGCGCTGGGGGGGCGGCTAGGAGGAAAATGGTCCGCCGGCGTCAAAAAGTGGGTGCTGGGGGGCTCTCGGGGGGACGGCTGGAGTTGCTCTAATGGACGTGTTTGCTAGCCTGCAGTTCTCCAGGTCAGACCCGCTGGATGCGATAGCATGGTGTTTGGTTGTCTCTAAGATTTTCTGAGAACGGTCGAATCAGTAGTTTCCGTGGAGCCAGGCTCCGGGCGTGCGACCTACAGAACGCAGCGTGCAAGCAGCTGCAGGCTCGGAGATGACGCAAGCTCGAAAATGCGGTAGGAGAAATTCGGTCACTACCCGCTTATTTAGCCCCCCTATATACAGCCGTCCCATTCACCGCCAAAATTCAAAACCACCATTTCCCCCCTTCTAGCTCCATGGCGATGGCGATGGCAGGATCTTCTTCACCGGCTCAACCTACTCCACTGACGAGCATGGCGTCAGCGGTCGTCAGAGGCAAGACTGCTCCTTGCTCTTTTCCCAACCGTGTTCTATATCCAGCGGTGGTAAGAGCCTCTAACCCTTGTTTTGGTAAGCATGTGCTAGATCTGTGGCAGATTTCGATGGATTCAATGATCTGTTCCAAGGATCTGCTAGATCTGTGGTAAATTGTTCTGTGCACGGTGCTCTTGGATGTGCAGATGATCATGTGCTTAACTAGCTTGTTTAGATTGTGCTTCATGCTTACGTACCGGTGCCCAAGAAACCCTTGCTCGACATGGTCACTGAGGATCCCTTGCCTGCCATGGTGCCTGAGAAACCCTTGCCTGACAACTGATGACCCCTTGCTTGATGTGGTCACTGAGGATGCAGTCCCGCTTCAAGAGGTTCGTTTTCCTCGCAGGCCTCAAATAACACGAGCACCTTCTCTGTCACTCTTCGTCCTGAATAGGGTTTGATAAAGGCTTCAGAGAAACTCAATAACATGGTTAGCAATGATAGTTCTTACTTCACTAGGCTTAAGGTCAGCAACACTCAGATTTACAACCACCTGAGAAAGTGAAGAGCGAAGTGGGTTAGGATTTCCTACCTAAGGGAACGTGAGGGAGCAATGTGGAGTGAGGAGACCTCGACGATCATGATGGATGATGAAAAGTTGACTGCACACGTCATGGTTAGACAGCACACCGCTATATATTTGTTTAGCTTGTTCATAGCCTACATATGAAGCACAACTAACAAACTGTCTTCTCAATCTTAGGTGCACCCAAAGGATGATGACTTACTGAACAAAACCATTGTCATGCTCAGATGAAGATTATCTACACGCGTGAGTATGTTCCTCTTTGCAATCTCTACACTCTAGGCTTACTTATCCAGACTATGAATTACCTTGCAAATCACCCGAATGAGCAAATCAGGTATGCTCAGACGTCAGAGCCAAAAAAAGGACCTGGCTTAGGAACTATTTGCGCGATCACTACCTAGCATGAAACCCTGCCTCTATCCTTAGGGCTTGATTAAAATAGATGACTGATCTGTAATATTTTGGGAAGGTGGTATATATTAACCCCTCTGATTATGAACTTGAGATGCATCACGAATTGTTGTTGCTTAACTCGTGGTGCATCACTCCTGATTCTGTGATGTGATCGAACTTGAACTGTTTCGATGCTATGATCCCGATTCTAAATTACTTGTATGTTATGATTGTGATTCTGAATCTGTCTCTATGCTTTGATGAGTTAGTGATGTGGTATCCTCACCATCATAATAAGAGGTAAGCACAGCAGACCTGTTGCATGCAACCAAACACACAACACTTGCATTAGCCTTACGTACAAGCAATGTAAGAATGCAGGTAACCAAACATTCGGTTCTCGTATACATTCTCATGCAACAAATTACCATGCGGCCTCCCCAGGCGACATAGCTTTTGGGAGGGCTCTCCCCCAAGCGAGCCTGGTGGTAGGGAGCCCCAAAATGGTTGCAGGCTACCAAACACGCCCAATATGACAGGGAGATAATTAGCTAGCTTTCGGGGCATCCTTGACCCTATTCATATTTCTGGGATTTTCCTTGTATCTCCTCAGGCTCCCGGGACACAGTAAACTTAGGGTCTATGTAATTACTTGAAAGAACAACTCAGGCAATGCGTTTGGTATTGCGGTGGATTCTAGTAATCTTGTTTGGTAAATCGAGCTTAGTGAGTGTTGTGTTTTATTTTTTCCGAAAATCCAGGGCCGGGTCAGGCCATGCCACTAGGCTGGGCTCGGGCCTGATTTTTTAGCCTGAAGAGTAGACCGTGTCGGGCTCAAACTTGGCATATGGGAGGGCTGCCACCTAGGCCTGGTGATTTTTCCCCTGTTCATTTCGGGCTTGGGCCGTATTTTTCAGCCCGACGGTCAGGGAAGGCCGGGGGAATGCCTGGTTTTTTAGAACCGGCTTTTTTGGTCCGGCCACAGCTCGACCTGGTCTGAGGTATGGCCAGATCTATCAGAGAGGATGGAAACAAGGAAAAAAAAACTAGTGTTATTCCTTTTTTATACTACTTTATAGAAAAAGAGTAGCACACTACATGAAGAGTACTTCTGGATTGGAGGATTTTCATGGAAATTTTCAAAGACAGTACTCGTCCCATGATATAAGATGTGATTACAACCAACATATAAGATGGAGGGAGTACTTTGGATCAGATGATTGTGATCACAAAGTTCGCACGACATTTCTCCTACACATCGGTACACTAGTAGAAAAGAGGGCTTTCGTTCGGAGCTTCCGTCCTGGCCATTATTGGAACCGGGACTAATGTGAGCATTAGTCCTGGTTCAAACTGCCAGGACGTCGGCAGACTCTAGTCCTGGTTCGTAGGGAACCTTTAGTCCCAATTCGTGCTACGAACCGGGACTAAAGGGTTGCGGCAGGCAGCCGCAGAGGCGGGGACAGCGCGAGAACCTTTAGTCCAGGTTCGTATTACAAACCGGGACTAAAGATCCATCTTTAGTCCTGGTTTGTAATACGAACCGGGACTAAAGGTTCTCACTATATCATCTTCTTCTTCCTGCCCGAGGAGCTCGAATTCATCACCATTTTCCTCCTCGATCTCCTCCCTGATCTCGAATTCATCCACATTTTTTTCCACGATTTGTCAAGATTAAGGGCGCCCCATCTATCCAAGGGTTCTAATAGGTTAGAAACTTCATCCTCCCGGAGCTCAAGTTCATCACCATTGCTAGTTTTGCTCATCATTTCATTGCTATTGCTAGCAAGGTGTTTGATGAAATGCCTAAGGGCTCCTTTGATACATAGGATTGCAAAAGTATAGGAATAAGAAACTTGTAGGAATGTGATGGCATGTCCATTTTAATCCTATGGGTAGAGCCACTTCCTTTGATTGTGGTGAAGGAATTTTTTCATTAGGTTAGACCTCATGTTATTTTCCTATAAGATTTGCACTACTTCTATAAGAAAATTTCCTATAGGATTAATTCCTATGGGATAGGATTCTATGAATCAAACAACCTCCATAAGAAAATTTTCTATATGATCTAATCCTTCAAAAATCCTATCCTATTCCTTTGAATCAAAGGATCCCTAAGTTAGTTTAGCTCAAATTCTAGGTTAGTTGTGTAATGCCCATTGCTAGTTTATTTGTTTTATATGCAATTTGAGCTCAAATTAAAGTATGATTTGTGGGTTTTAGTGCCGTCCCGTCCCTGTCCCTGTCCTCACCGCCGTCGATCGCCCGCGCCGCCCCGTCGCCGGCACCACCTTGGTGAGCCTCTTGTTCTTATTTAAAAAAAACAAATTCTTATTTGTATGATTTACATAGTTACTTGTATAATTTTTCTTACTTGTATGATTGTTTGTTATATGTATAGTGCCATGGTTTTGATATCCGTCCCTGTCGGCCCTCGTCCGGTCTATGATTCGGATGTGGTATATTATCTTTTATAACTATTTGTTTAATTTTGTGTTTATAACAATTATGCCGATCAACACTTGACATAGATATTTTTATCTAGGAGATATATGAACCGGAAATTCCAACCGACCCTCTTGTCGAGAAGTTAAATCATATTGATGAACCTATCCGTGAAGGTGGCGGTCGGCGTTGTCTTACCTCCTGTACGTAATGGAACTTACCATTGCTCTCCGATTCCAGATGGCTATGTGATACGTCTCAAACGTATCTATAATTTCTTAGTGATCCATGCTAGTTTTGTGATATTGTCACATGTTTTTACTGTCATTTATATCATTTTTATGCATTTTGTCGGACTAACCTATTGACAAGATGCCAAGTGCCAGTTCCCTGTCTTTGCTGTCTTTTTGTTTCAGAAATTTACTTCTGGAAATATTCTCGGAATTGGACGAAAATTTACGGAGAATTTTTATTTGCCACGACGAAGTACCAGTCCGAAGGAGAGCCGTAGGGGAGACCCACAGGGCAGAGGCGTCCCCCTGCCGCGGCCTGGGGGTCACCCGCGGGTGGGGGCCCGCCCCTGCCCGTGGGACCTCACCTCGGCCCCTTCCGACGCCTATAAATTGACTTTTACCCTAAAAACGTCGAGGCGGCCATTATTTTCTAGAAACTCGACCCCGACGCGCCGTCACCGAAAACCCTAGTTCGGGGTCCAATCTGAAGCTGATCCCGGCACTCTGCCGGAGGGGAGATCGATCCCGGAGGGCTCTTCATCGTCATGCCTTCCTCCGGGATGATTTGTGAGTAGTCTCACCTTGGACTACGGGTCCATGGAAGTAGCTAGTTGGTAGTCTCTCTCTCTCTCTTGTGCTTCATATCTTATGATCTTGTGAGCTGCCTAACATGATCAAGATCGATTATTGTAATGCTATGTGATGTGTTTGCTGGGATCCGATGGATTATGAAGTTATGTTCAGATTGTGCATGATTCTTATATGAGTAATTTATGTTCTTGCATGCTCTCTGATGTGCGTAGTTACTTTGGCCAAGTGATTGTGTGTATCTCCAAGAGAGGGTATTTATGCTAGATAGTGGGTTCATGCCCCCTTTTGTTCGTGGGCACGAGTGACAAAAACGTCTAAGGGTGAGGGTGTGCTGTTGCTACTAAGGGTAAAACGGCGGTGTTAATGTCTCTTTTGATATTAGTATTGCTTACTTCATGCACTTTACTTAATGCAATTGTCTGTTGCTTGCAACTTAATACCGTTGGGTGACAGGCTGGATAGCGATCCCACGGTGGACTTTTTAGACAAAGACGCAGTTAGACTCAACGGTCTTTGTTCATTGTCGTGATGCCTCCATAAATATTATCATGTCCTTTTTATTATAGCTAAATTGGGTTTGTGTCATGATCTTGTCAATTGCCTAGCTGTAATTCGTTCACCCATCATATGCATATTTTATTTACTTGAGAGACTCCACTAGTGAACCCATGGCCCCCGGTCCATCTTTTTACATTGTTTACAACCTCATTTAATTGCTTTTAATCATCATTACTCCTCTGGTCACTTTTCATATTTCATCTATTTCATCATACAATTAACCGCTTTGTTTTCTGTGAGACCGGAAAGATTGATAACCTTTCCGCCGTTGGGGGCAAAGTATTTTGGTTGAGTGTGTGCAGGTCCACGTCTGTTGAAGGTAAAGCGCCAGAGATCTTCAACATTCACCTCGTTGTTGATTTCAAAGTCCTACTGGTTCGATAAACCTCGGTTCGTTAAACGAGGGAAAACTGCTACTAGCTGCAATTCCACCTTCGCTTGGGGCACCACCCAACTTATTTTAATACAGCAGCACTATGATGTTGTCGCAGTGGATGAAGTTATAAAGGGATTTGAGGAACTGAAGCTTGACTACCCTACAGGTGAAGGGGAGACTGCACTGGGAGAAGGCAGAAAAACTACTGTTCTATGGCGAAAGGAACACATCGTGCTTCCAAATTGGAAGCCAAGGCCACCGTCTCCGCCGCCTCAGCCGTCTCCGGCGCGTCAGCCATCTCCGCCGCCTCAGCAGACTCAGCCGCCTTCGCCGCCTCAGCAGAATCAGCCATCTCCGCCGCCTCAGCAGGCTCAGCCGCCTCAGCCCCGGGTTCCAAAGCGGAAGAGCACTGCCGGCGCCGCTCCGGCGGCTAGTGCTACAGCTCCGAGTAAATCCTCAAGGAAGAAAGCGAAGACCGCTCCTGCCAAGAAGTTAGCTTACGAGATGACTGATGAGGAACTTCACATAGAAGTTGACGGGGAGGTGAAACGCCAGTTAGCACCGAAACGGCCCGAGCCAAAGGAGAAAATAGATCCGGCAAAAGTGAAGAAACTTTTGGAAAACCTGAAGCGACCAACGCCTGAGCAGCTGTTATCAGACTATGACCGCTCTATTACGAAGTCACATGAAGAACATGTGCAGCGGCCGCGTGCAAGCGGGAAAAAAGTTCCCCAGCTCGGAGAACAGGAAAACCAATCGTGCCCCCCGCTCAACGTGTTTTCCGATATCCCTTATGATCCGGACTGTACAAAACTAATCAGAGGAGCGGCCGATGATCTTGGTGTGTCTATGGCTGAATACTTAGGCTCTGTAGTAGAGTTCCCCATGGCTGAGTTAGCATACAAATACCAGTACGGGAATCCTCTTGTCAGACCTGAGGAGGTCCCGAAGCTATCAACAAAAATGCGAAGATTGCATCAGTGGTACATGGAAGAAACAAAGAAAGGGACAAACTGGATCATTTTGGGAATTAAAGATGAGCATTACTTTCATGAAAATGACGAGATACACATTGAATTTCAAGAATTATTTCAGTTATTCAATCAAGATTCCATCGAAAAATCTATCGCCAGTTGCTATTGTCTGTAAGTATTATTTCTGTAATTAAGTCTCTAGCTCAGCTCATTCATTGCATATATAATTATCCTCACTCTATTATGCAGAATGAAGATTCAAAAATGCAAAAGTGGATGAATCTATGACCTTGGGTTCGTAGACCCATATATTGTTCATGAATATAATGTAAAAAATTCCGCCAAGGAAACGGAGGATAACTTGGTAAGGGCGTTAAGAAGACAAGAAACCAAAAGGGGAATACTATTTCCTTACAACTTCGGGTGTGTGTTACTGTCTTGTACACATTCTATTTCGCTTACTCGATGTTAAGTGTAATTGATGAGTTATGCGTGCGCAGGTTCCACTTTATTCTGCTAATCATTCTTCCTGACAAAGGACTAGTAGAAGTCATGGACCCGAAACGTAATGACCTTGAGACGTGGGCGGACATGGGTGAAATGCTCCATAGGTAATATCAATCATTATGGCACTATATCGACAACTTTCGTTCATTTTCTGGTATCTAGTAATTAATAAGTCCTTTATCCATTTTCTTTGCCTGGCAGGGCTTGGAAACGGTTCACCAAGAAGGCTAAGGGTGATTGGAAAGATGAGCTTACATTTAAAGAACTAAGTGTAAGTAGTACTAGCTAGACCCGCGCATCTGTTTGATTCTAGTTTCAATACCATTATCATGCTTGATTATTATTCTGATTGAACTATGTTCTCGTAAAGTGCCCGAGGCAGGGAGACGGGAATAATTTATGTGGATACTACGTCTGCGAGTTCATTCGCCAGACGACCTGTGAGACAGGCAGAATCTTAGAACAACTTCGAGTACGTAAACAATATTCACAATATTATTTTATTACCATCAATTTTGTTGAGATTTATTCATATATATTGACCCCCTTCTTTAAATTAGATCGAATGGATGTGGGACGAGCTCCTACCAAAGAAACGCATGCGAGCAGTTCAAGAGGAATTGGCGGGATTCTTACTTAAAGAGGTCCTATCTAAAGACGGAGAATACCATCCCTAATTGGTAGTTAGACATTAGGGATCGTAAGAGATATTCTATTGTATATATGGTACTATATATATGTAATATGTTCGACCAAGTACGGAGAAAGAGGTCACTTCGATCTCTATATTCATGACGATGTTGTGTAATGATTCCTTCATTGTTGTTTGTAGTACCGTCGAATTGAATGCAAAATATAAAATAAAAAGGAAAACACTAAATGAAAAAGAATTGAATGGAAATACAAATTGAAAAGAAAAACACAAAATGAAACCCAAAACCCTAAACCCCAGTGCTTGCAGCAGCTGACGCGTGTAGACCTTTAGTCCCGGTTGGTGTTACCAACCGGGACTAAAAGTTCTCCTACCCGGGCGCTCGACATCGGTCACGTGGAGCCTCTTTAGTCCCGGTTTGTAACACAACCGGGACTAAGGGGTGACCTTTATTCCCGATTGCGCAGTGGCGGTTGCACAACCGGGACTAAAGGCCCTTACGGCCCGGGACCAAAGGCCTTTTTTCTACTAGTGGTACATCATTTTATGAGAATAATGAACAGATGCCAACTCGCTCGCGATGACGACCACATAGAGGGAGAGAGGAACCGACGTTGGGGTGCCGCGACGTACACAAGGTCGAAAAAAAAGGAAACTCCTCCCGTGCCGCTCCCGCGAGCGGACGGGGGAACCCTAGATCCACCACTGCCAGCCCCCTTCTCTCCACCTCCCCTCCCCTCACCGCCGCCGGAGGTCGTCGCCGGGAGAACCCCGTGTGGCGTCGGCGGTGGCGGGGCCTCTCCTTCTCCCTCGAGCGGTGGCGGCGGCGCGGGCGTGGCGGCCGGCGAGGGCACGACGCTGCGCGTGGGGCGTCGTGGGGTGGCTGCACGGCGGCGGCGCGGTGGCTGCGTGGTCTTGGCGCTTCAACGACGACGGCGGCTCCCCTGGTGTGTCCGGCGAGGTTGGTGGCGCGGCTCGGCGCCTCGAGTGGCTTGAGGAGGTCGGGAGCGCGGCAGAAGGCAGGCCGGCCGTGGCGGCCGTGGCGGGCATGGTTGGCGGCGGCGCTCCGGTCTAGTGGATCTGCGTGGAGGTCTCCGACGATGGTCGGTAGGGTTGTGCGGCCTGCTGGTCGCCTCGCATCTGGGAACGGGCAGGGGCCCCGGGCCCGGTCCGAGCCCTTCGGTCCTTGCACCAGCTCGGTCGTCGGTAGCCATGGGGGCTGCTGGCCGCCGACCTGGGTGGTTTCTTCTCTCCTCTGTACTTCCCTCCATCTCTGTGGGGCGTAGAGTTTGGACGCCGGGGCGGCGGCCCTGGACGGTGGGGGTCCTTTTGGTTGGCGGGCGAGCCATGGACCCTTGGGCTGGCTGGTGACCATGGCCATGAGGGCGTGGTGGTCGGCGAGTGGCGTGCCATGGCATTGGTACGGATGTTGCTTCATCGACATCTTGTGCCCGGTGTAGAGGTGGTGAGGGGTGGCCAAGGGGAAACCTTTGCTTGGGATCTTCTCGGCCCGCGGCTGCGACGTCCACGGACGCCGTCCCCTTCTTGAAGGCGTCGCGGAGGCCCATCTCGCTCCTTCTACCACTCCGGATGAAAATCCAAGATCCCCGGATCGGGCGGTGGCGGCACTCCTGTGTCGTGCTCTTCTTGAAGACGCCGCTTTGGAGTTCATGGCATGTTGCTCCCCGGAGGGGGCAAGGCGACCTTCATCTTGCCGTCTTTGGCAAAGCTTGCTTCTTGTTCTGCACCTCGGAGTTTCTCTGCTCGAGTCGCCGGTTCCCTGTCTTCAGCTTTGTGGACAGTGGCGGTGATCATCCAGGTGGTGCGATCCTCGGTGGTGTAGTTCGTCTAGGCGGTGTGCCGTGTGTGTTGGTGTGCCCGTGTCCCCAGCTCCGGCCCAACACCTCTGCCCGTCTTGAGTGTGCTCGCCCGCTTTGGCTCTGCCCGTCTGGTGTTCTCCTGTAATCATCGCAGTTGCTCTGTGTCTTGTGTGTGTGCAGTGTGCCACAAAGACTATGAGTGACGCAAGCGCGGAAGCAACCACGGTAGTGCGTTTATTTTCCATTCCTTGAGCCACGGTATCACGGCCACGGGCAACTGCCTATATATAGCCTTGACGTGACCAAGCCCGACCTACCCTGTTTGGCTACTGCCTACTTACTGGCCGTACGTGCGGTAGATCGAGTCACAACGTCACGTTGGCCTCGGCCGCGCTGCAACTACGCCAACTGTTGGGTGGATCTGGTTGGTCACGTACATAGCTTTGTCTAATCAGCGAGCTCGAGCTAAGCTAAGCTGAGCTTGCGTGACAGTAGACTGTTCGACGGTGCACGAGCTGAGCTGCATGAACAGCGACCTCGTCAATCAAGTGATTCAACTGCACGAGTCTATTCTATTGGCGCGCGGACTGGCAGTTAAAGTTGCTCCGCGCTGCCGGAAGCTCCCGTCCCACAGGATTTTAGCACGTTGAGCACAAGGGCTGCATACGACGTACGCACACCGGCCGGCGGACAAGCCTATACATGCTGTATACTATTATATGCATCGATCGTGCGTGCGAGGTGCGATCCTGCAGCCTGTTGAATATTCCTCTTCTGGAAACTTGCGGGCGGTAGCCGGCAGTATAGTCCAACCACAGCCATCGCAAAACCTGTTTGTGAGTCGTGACCGACCTCTCTCAATTTTTTTTTTTTGGACAACTAATGGCGCCGAGGGCGCCTAATATATTCCAGCTCAAAAACAAAATACAGCGTTTAGTACAATGCCCTGTAACTTATTTAAAGACTGTAAAGTAGCAATAACCGGGCAAAAAATGCCTTCATGAGCTGAACAAGTGCTCCTAAAGATAGGTTTGTTTAGGCCAAGCCTAAGAACCTGTTTTGCACTGCTATTTGCCACTTGATTGAAGTTCCTTTTGATATGATAAATCTGGGCATGTGATATTGATGTGGCTTGATAGAATTCTGCTAGTATGTTCCTGGAGTTCCACGGCAGAAGCTGGTGGTTTAAGCTTCTGGATGCCGCAACCGTCACAAGGACCTTATTGTCTGTGAAGAAAGTCGGCCTCTGAACATGCAAGTGTTGCGCCACCCGAGCTGCAAACGATAGCGCCTGTGCTTCCGCCTGGAACACTGAGCAAGCATATGGAGCTGATGCATGTATATTGATGTTACATTCAGTCCCATATAGCTCACTCTTGACTAAGATCCCAATCCCCGATGGTCGTTGCCTTGTTCATCTTCCCTTGGTTTCCATGCTGCATCAGAAAAAATAGTCGGACCTGCAATATTTAGGTTAAATTCAGGTTCATTTTGTTGTAGGAGGCGTTGCTGCTGGTCTAGGCTTTCCTGCCCTCGTCCTTCTCCTATGACTTGCATGTCTGGAGGATCACTGCTATATAATTCTAAATTAGCTGCGAGAGCCTGGGCTTGGATATTAATTTGATATGGCTCCCATGTTTTCCTGTTGAAAAGACAATCGTTCCTGGACTTCCAAATACACAACATAAAGTTAAGAATGTTTTCGATAGAAGCATGTGGATGGTTAATAGAGAAAATATTCTTGATGATCTGTGATAAAGAGGAACAATCCTGGACAAGAATTTCAGTTCTAATATACCACGGATGGAGATACCAAGCAGTTTTTGCAAAAGGGCATGTAAAGAAAAGATGGATTTCATTTTCCTGTAGACCACATCTGCAGCATTTGCGATCCTGGAGCCTGTTGAATATTCCTCTTCTGGAAACTTGCGGGCGGTAGCCGGCAGTATAGTCCAACCACAGCCATCGCAAAACCTGTTTGTGAGTGGTGACCAACCTCTCTCAATTAGAACCGGGTCTCGTTGAGCTACCGGTCAGCTCCTTGAAGATCGGACCCCTACTTCCCCCTATATGTTTCGACGGATCCGAATACGGCCTATAATTCATCCAAACTTAACATAATTTATAGAAACTAAATCCCAAAAAGACGCAGTTCGGGCAGGTTTCCGCCGGTGTAGGTGCAGTGACCGGCGGCAGTTTCGCAGCAACAGTCGGGGAACGTCAACTCTGACGGTGGCGGCGCCAAGGACGCCTCGATGGCGAACTGCATGTCCTGTGGCGGCCACTCTGGTTCGGGCCACTCCCCTCCTCCATCGTTTGTGGAGATTGAGGTGGTTCTGCCAAGGATGCCTCCATGACGAACTGCATCTCCTGCGGCGGCCACTCGGGTTCAGGCCACTCCTGCTCCATCGCTTGTGGAAGTTGAGGTGCTGGCGGTGCCGCTCGCGCCACCAGCATCTCTTCCGGGAGGCGCTGGGGTACATCTCGCCGCTATTGGGCCGCGCCAGACGAAATTGGGCGCCGCGAGTGGGCGCCAATTTCGTCTGGCGCGTCCAGTAGGGCTATTGGGAGCCCTATTGGCGTCCCGACTAGAGATGCTCTAACTAGATCCCCTATACCTAGCTGGTCCAGCGACCCTCATATCTAGCCTAGATGTGAGGAGGATTTGTGGCCGCTCAAACATGTATTAATGGCGCCGCTGAGCACTAGTCTGTATTAATGGCGCACGGTCCGGAGCTCTCTTCTCGAGGAGCCTCGCCCCGACTATTAAATTTGGCTGGCCAAACCGTAGCTTGCCCACGTCCTTCCCCTCGTCCACGTCCATGCCGCCACCAGCTTGTGCCATCTGCTTCGCCGCCATGTCTCGCCGAAGTGCACCTGCTATAAGAAGCCCACCCCGGCTCGTCACGTGGAGATCATGGCGGAGATGACACTTCACAAGGCTCGTCGCCGGAAGTGCACCTGCGAGGCCCGTCGCGTGGCCCGTGTTGTCTCCGACCTTCCGTCTGGTTCGGGCAGGGGCGAGGAAGCCATATCTATACTGGACTTCTGATGGCTACGGTGGTGCCTAGAATTTGCGTTGGGTTCTCACCCCAAGAGGAAGGTGAATGATATAGCCAAGCAGCAAATTCTCTCAGTAATGAACCAAGGTTTATCGAACCAGTAGGACTCTGAAGGTCTCCAACAAGGTGTCGGGAGGCGTAGACCTGCACACAACACAAACAATTCACTTTGCCCCAACGGCAGGAAGGTTGTCAATCTTCCTGGTCTGCTGAAAACAAAGAGATTAAAATGTATGGTGGAAAATAACAATTAAAGTAAGCGGACCAGCGAGCAAGTGACGGTTAAAAACAATTAACGAGATTGTAAACAATGTAAAAATATGGATCGGGGGCCATAGTTTCACTAGTGGTGTCTCACCAAAAGATAACAGCCAAACATGTTGGGTGAACAAATTACAGCTAGGCAATTGACATAATTGGAATAACAAACTAATTATGATAAACAAAGTTCAAGGAGATATTCATGTAGGCATTACGTCAAACATACATAGACCGTAATCCAACTGTATTTATGACTAATAATTCACCTTGAGAGCGCTTCTATGATTGCCTCCCGTTGGTATTAAGTTGCAAGCAATGAACAGTTGCATTAAGCACAATACACAATGTAATCAATATTTATGATCATGAAGACACAAACACCACTGTTTTACCGTTAGTAGCAACAACACATCCTCGTTCTTAGAGTTTCTGTCACTGATCATGCCCAGGCGCGGGGGAGGCATGAACTTACTATCTAGCAAAAAACTCTCTCTTCGAGATCTAAACAATCACTTGGCCAGAGTAACCACATAAATCGGAGAGCATGCAAGAAATTAAATAAAAACGTAAAAGAGACATTAATAATCTGATCATAACTTCACAATTCATCGGATCCCAGATAAACACAACATGTAGCATTACATAATATTGATCTTGATCATGTTAGGCTGCTCACGAGATCATGAATATCTAAGCACAAGGAGGAGAGACAACCATCTAGCTACTCTATGGACCCATAGTCCAATGATGAACTACTCACGCATCACCACGGAGGCAACCATGGCGGTGAAGAGGCCTCCAGTGATGATCTCCCCTCCGGCAAGGTGCCGAGAAGGACTTCAGAACCCTCCCGAATTAGGTTTTGAGATGGTGGCGGCTTCGGATACGTATCATGGAAAATAATGGCCTCCCCTTGAGTTTTAGATCAAGGGGGATTTTATAGGCGAAGAGGGGAGACGAGAGGAGGCACCAGGGGAAGGGCCGCCTGTGGGCATGGGCCAACCCCAGGCCACGTCTGGTGGCCGCCTCTGGCCTCTGGGTCGCCTCTTCGGTCGCCCTTTGGACTCCATCTTCGTTTCGTTGTATAAAAATTCTCCGTAAATTATGGTTCAATTCGAGGATATTTCCTTAAGAGATTTTTTGAAACACAAAAACAGCAAAAAAAACATGAACATGCACTGGCATCTTGTTAATAGGTTAGTTCAATAAAATGCCCTAACATGATATAAAAAGATGGTTGAAGCATATAACAATGATATAAACAAGAATGAAACATTCAAAAATTATAGATACGTGAGACACGTATCAGCATCCCCAAGCTTAATTCTTGCTCGTCCTCGAGTAGGTAAATGGTAACAAAATAATTTTTGAATTAACATGCTACCAACACAATCTTGATCAAGTAGTAATGTAAAAGCACATGAGATGTAATAAGGTCATCCAAAACAATTATCTATAGTTTATATGAAGCAAACAATGAGTAACCAAGTTGCATCATCTAAGTAGAAACCTTTCATGAATAGTACTTTGGAGATATGAAACTATAAAGATTGACATAACATGTTAGTTCTCAAGATAATATTTCCTTATCAAAAGTATTTGAAGCCAACACAAAGAAATATGCAAGTTTCAGCAAAGCTTCAACTTGCAACATGGTTATCTCAGGCATAAAGTCAAGGGTTAAGTGCAATTTTGGTCCCTCAAGTGTTGCAAAAGTCTAACTGCGGTCCCTCAACTCTACCCTGGTCTAAACTCGATCCTCAAATACTTAATTAAGTCTAATTATTATCCCCGGTAGCAGTTAAATGTTGATTGACAGATTTTTTTACTACACCATCTATTTATGTCTCTCATGCTCCCTCGTCTAGACTCCTCTACTTCCAAAGCCATGTGCCGGTGAGCATTAGCAGGCTTGAGAAGGATTTGCGTCGCCGCACACCTCAGGTGATCGATATAGTTGAGGGGCTTGTGATGCTGATAAGCAGAGATCTGTGGAGGAACGATTAAATGGAGAATATAGGAAGACTGGAATAATGACGATCCAATTTTGATCTGTATTTGAACCGGCTAATGGCTAGCAGCCAAACAAAACATGTTTTCTTTCTGAAATTCCAGCTACAGGGGCAAGAATAAGATCAAAAGAGGTTTGACTACTACTCGGTTCATTTGAGATTCATTAAACTATTGTTAAAGGACGATAACTAGACCTAATTAAATATTTGAGGACCGAATTTAGACCAGAATAGAGTTGAGGGACCAAAGATGGACTTCTCCAACACTTGAGGGACCAAAGAATTATGATTAGATATAAAGATAGAATATAATCAACTGTACCTAGGGTCAACACTACATGTTTGCTTGTGGGATAGAGGAAGAAAGGAAAACTGACTCAACATAAAGGTAAAATAAAGGCCCTTCGCAGAGGGAAGCACAGATTAGTCATGTGCTAGAGCTTTTTAAATTAAAAACAGAAGTAAAACAATTTTGGGAGGTGTATGCTTTCTTCAACAGTATGGCAATAAAGAAACTCGTCAGTCACCCATGCCAAACAAAGTTTTTAGAGTTTTAAGAGCGACTATGTAATTAGAGGAATGATGTCACCCTCCGGTCTCCATTTGTTCCACTAGCCATAGATTACCGATTTCTTGGGTATATGTGTGAAGGAGATGCAGTGGGTTATGTTTATATTTTATGAGACGCGGAGTCCCTTGCCAGCTCTCGGCAAATTTAAATGAGCACAGATTCCATACTCATCAGGTGAAAGAGGGAGAATGACTTTGCTTGACATGGGGAATAACAAATTTCTCTACTACTTCCTCATGAGGTGAAAACAGAGGCACAAAAAGGAGTATTTTGTACGTTTAAATGTAGCACATGACAACTTTACTTGGAATGGCATGAAATACCATGTATGGGTAGGTATGATGGACACTACTGGAAAGACATTGGCTCAAGGGTAGTAAATATGTAATGTTAACCAGTACAAGCATAACTATACAATATACATTAGGCATATCCACAAGACTCCACACTATCTTCCTTGTTAACCAAACAATCTTTTGATGAAAATACTAGCCTTAGAAACAACCAAGTATGACAAACTGTATAGCTTCTCGTTTTAACAGTACTTCTTCACTAATGAGCTTCTACTTAAATAACCAGCAAGTTTAAATAAGACTATGCAAGCTTTTCATCATAACACTACCACAAGCACGGCATTCTATAGTTCTAACACATTAACCAAACAACAAATGAAATTAAATTCAACTCTCCAAACAAATATAAGTGAAGCAAGATAGTTCTAATGCACTTTCTACAAAAGAAACTAGCAGCTCTTAACAAGATATAAGTGAAAAACAAGAGCTAAGCACAAGCAGAACAATAGCTAAAAATACTCAATGAGTATAAGTGAAAAGCAGGAGTATTTTAACGAAAAAGCGGACCGTGTCTCTCTCCCAAACAAGAAAGCTAGTATCCAACATTGCAAATACCAGCAAACAAAACAAAACAAACTGAAAGTAAACACAAAGACGCTCCAAGAACAACACATAATATGTAAAGCAATAAAAATATAGTTTCAACGGAGACGACCTGATGGTTGTCGATGAAGAGGGGGATGCCCAAACTTCTTGAATATATCAAAGGGGTGCCATGGGGTCATCCCCAAGCTTGATATTTTATCCATTCTTGATCTTATTTCGTCATCCTCTCCCGTGACACTTAAAAACTTTCTTCACATAAAACTTCACATAAACTCACTACAGGGGTTAGTACTCATTAAATAGAACCCACTTAGGTACTTCAGAGACATATTGAAAATACTCAAATTAACATTATCTACGGTTACAAAGCCTTATTTGTGGCTCTCCACCTCTAGAGAACCTCACTCAACGCTTGTAAAGAGATAAATGCAAATAAAGACAGAAACCTATCAAAACAAAACAGTCTGTAAAGATCGAATTTAAAGAAAATACTTTCGTAGCTCAAACTATAAAACTCAAAACTAATGAAAGATAGATAAAAGAATAATATTTGCTATCAAAAAAATCAGATCAATATCGCGATCTTGTGATTTTGAAGATTTTCTACAGTGCACCACACAAAATCCGTTTCTTGACAGCAGAACAAAACTTCGCACTCTCCAAACATTAGAGGATACTCTTGGCACAAAAAACAAAACAAAAAGATACAAAGGAGCTGCTACAGAAGTAAAAACATACAAGACTCAACAAAAAGCCAAAAGAAACTGAAAGCAAAAATAAAATAGGTTGCCTCCCATAAGCGCTTTTCTTTAACGCATTTTAGCTAGGCGCAATGCAAGATATCAAGTATTTTAAAAAGCATTTTAAACATCAAGATCATAGCTAGCCCTTATGATTGTTTCAAAAGATAGCTTCATTCTATTTCTATAGAAGTGTTCCATCCCTTTTCTAAGGGGGGACTGAAACCTTATGTTTCCCTTTTTCATATCAATAATAGCACCAACAGTTCTCAGAAAAGGTCTTTCCAAAATAGAGAGAGAATTTGCTACACATGGTGGTAGCTACACACCCATACTTTATACGGTGATGTAAGCCGTATATACCCACTTTATCTTGTTCATCTAGTAGAATATGGAATCTTGGTGCACAAAACTGGTTTCAGAATTTTGAAAAAAGTTTTTTTTGTGCGGATATTTTTTTGTACAAAACTGATTGACTTTTGTGTTGACTTTTTCTGTTGAATTTTGAAAATAATCATAACATCCAGGAAAAAACTTCAAAAAAATTCAAATCACTTTTTAATATTTCTATCAACTCTAGTGGTGACATCCCCCCGGTCACTTTGAGTAATCTCTTTTTACGTTTGTAGATATGGATCGGTCAAACTTAGGGTGTGTAGCTACCACCATGCACACCATGTCTTTTCCCTTCCAAAATAATAAAATAAACGGGAACATAATTATTTTTAACAACAATAAGAACATCATCAATCCTTCCCAAAGGTTTCTTCATAGTAGAATCAGCAAGGTGCACACTCAAGTAAAAATCCTCCAAAGGTTTCAATTCAAGCATATCATATAAACATTTAGGCATAACAAACACACTAGAACCAAGATCACACAAAGAATTACAATCAAAGTCATTTATTTTCATCTTAATAGTGGGTTCCCAACCATCTTGTAATTTTCTAGGAATAGAGGTTTCAAGTTGAAGCTTCTCTTCCCTAGCTTTAGTAAGAGCATCATGTTTAGCTTAATAGCATTAGGAGCTTGTGCAATCTTTGGTAGGAACTTTGTGACTTCAGTAAGGTTGCAATTATCAAATTCAATATCATCATCTTTAAAAATACTGGGGAGATCATTGATACGTGTCAAACGTATCTATATTTTTTTATTGTTCCATGTTTGTTTCATATCATTATTATATGTTTCTACCATCTTTATTTATAATTTTGAGGCATTTTATTGTAATAACTTATTAATAACATTCCCATTGCTAGTTCCTGTTTTTCTGCTGTTTTGTATTTCAGAAAATCTTCTTCGGAAAAAGTCCTCGAAATTGGCTAAAAACTTACAGGAATTAATTTTACATCAAAAAGAAGACAGAGTTCGAAGGGCGACCCGAGGGTCCACCCACCGGCAAGGGGCGGCCTCTGGCCGCGGCCTAAGGGGGCCGTGGGTGGGACCTGCCCCTGCACCTGGGGCACCCCCTCGGCCTCCCTCGACTCCTATAAAATCCCTTTAACCCTAAAAACAAAAGGGCGACGAATATTTTCCACATAAACCTTCCCGAAGCCGCCGCCATCTTCAACCCTAATTCGGGAGGGTCCTGAAGCTCTTCCCAACACCCTGCCGGTGGGGGGGTTGATCCCGGAGTCCTCTTCATCGACATGGCCTCCGTCGGGATGATGCGTGAGTAGTTCCCCCTGCACTATGGGTCCACAGCAGTAGCTAGCTCGATGGTCATCTCTCTCTTTGTGCTTCAATGCTTATGATCTTGTGAGCTGCCCTACATGATCAAGATTGATATTATGTAATACTACATGTTGTGTTTGCTGGGATCCGATGAATTGTGAAGTTATGATCAGATTTTTCATGTTATCTTTGTGGTCTATTTACGATCTTACATGCTCTTCGATGTGTGTGGTCACTTTGGCCAAGTGATTTCTTGTATCTCCAAGAGGGATTATTTATGTAGATAGTAGGTTCGTGCCCCCATCGTGTCTGGGCACGAGTAACAGAAACGTCTAAGGATGAGGGTGTGTTGTTGCTACTAAGGATAAAACAAAGGTGTTTATTTCTTCGTGATCATGAATATTGCTTACATCATGTACTGTGCTTAATGCAATTGCCTATAGCTTGCAACTTAATACCGATGGGTGACATGCTGTACAGCGATCCCTAGGTGGATTTTTAGTCGTAGATGCAGTTGGATTACGGTCTATATATGTATGATGTGATGCCTACATTAATATTACTATGAATTCTATATGTCATAGCTAGATTAAGTCTCTGTCACAATTTTGTTAATTGCACAGCTGTAATTAGTTTACCCATCATGTTTGCATTTTATCTTTAAGAGAGACACCACTAGTGAACCTATGGCCCCCGGTCCATCTTTTTACATTGATTACAACGTCGTTTACTTGATTTCCACCATCGCTTGCTCGCTGGTCCGTTTTCACTCTTTCCCACTATAAGATTTAATCTCTTTGTTTTCAGCAGACCGGGAAGCTTGGCAACCTTCCTGCCGTTGGGGCAAAGTGAATTTTTTGATTGTGTGCGGCTCCGCGCCACTAAGCACCTTGCTGGAGACCTCCGAGTCCTACTGGCTCAATAACCTTCAGTTCAAATTCTAGCCGGTTCCTGCTGAATCGGCACGAAATCGTTTAAATGGCCGAAAATAGCTAGGAACCTTGAAATGAATACTTTTGGGTGTTTGTGCGTAAAATGTGGTCTACTTTGAGAGAGAAATAGAGGGGTGCCATTTTGGAGGATCCTCTCGGAAGACGCTTCACAAAAAACCCTGTTTCTAGCACTTAAAAAATGAAAAGTGATTTTTCGTGAAACAAGTCAGAATCTTTGTTCGGCAACATTGTTTGGCATCCCATGATGCATGTATTTGCCAAATTTGGGCACATTTGAACAAACTATGTTACGAACATGGCCAAAACATTGCTCGTTTGCCTTGAAAGTTGTAAATGTTCGTTCGTGATAGCAAGTTTCTAAGAATACTTTTTCAACCAAATTTCCGTATTGCAAATTTATATATTATTTTTTGGTAACTAGGTCACGTATCATGACGCTACCCGGAGCTTTTTACATTTTTTGAATTTTTTTGAATTTCTTATGGTGATTTCAAAATCAGGTCAAACTAGTCACGGTGACCGTTTGTGACTAGTGGTTGAATCGTGCGAATCTTTTGGCGTATCTCTGGTAAAATGGATACCTATGAAGCTAAAAATGATTTTGGGAAAAAATAACAGGCAATCTATGTAGCACCTGCTGTTCGGATTAAAATCTCCAGATCATATCTGTAATCATTAAAAAATATTTTAATGACATCGGGACATCTCATGTCCGCAATATTGGTTCTTAGAATTCTCCCGATAATCTCTCTGACATCTCATGTCGTCTCTCTAAATTACTCTGGAATGATTCCGGTGTTTCTCATATCTAACTACCATACATAACATCTTTCAATAATAGATTAAAGCACCTTAAGCGTGTGAACATATAAAGGCATTTCCTGGAACGATTCCGAATAACAACCAACAGCGGAGCCATGGACGCCCATGATGGTTCCTATGCATACTGGAAAAAGCACGAACAACTTGGACAAACCTTTATGTACTCATCAAGGTAATCCCTTTGCTTCACGATACTAAATAATATCCAAGGTGAGATGTTGGTATCCCCGTAATCAAACTCTTTGATTACTACACCCGTTATCCTCGTACTGATATCATTCTCTTTTCTAATCCCGTATTCCGATATCCTTTCGTGACTAAATTCACGATGTGTCTGGCAAGACGATTGGATGATATCATAATACTTGAGAGGCCCCGGAGCGTATCTCTCCATCGTCTGGAGGAGGAAGATCCCAATCTCGAACTATCCAAGTTCCATACATACTTTAGGACATACCCAAAAACAACCTATTATATCACCAGTTACAGAATGATGTTAAGTGATAATCAAAGTATCTCTGTCAAGTGTGCGATCACTAGATATTCTCATGATCTAAGGATTTATAATTGTGACAAAATTACAATGAAATTTGCTATTAACATCCAACAATAATACCTCATAGCAAGATCATACAATTTGGGTCGGTTTAGTATCATTGTTCTACCAACAATGTACTGTCACAATTGTTTCACTTATCTTAGTCCATGATCAGGAAAACGTGATCATCAGACAACCTCTGAGCTAATCTTAGAGGCTATATTAGGAACACTTGTTTTTTTAATTCTCCACATGTGCATGTGAGTTCTCCTTTGAATTCTTTATTAAAGTATCATAACAGTTATAGCATGAAGACGTAAACCATAATAATGAACTCGAGCTAAATAATAACATATTATTATTACCTCTAGGGCATAACTCCTTCAATATATTTTAGAGATAGCCCAACCTCTCTAAGTTGCAGGACAAGTCTAATTTTTACAAAAAATATATTAATGTTCCTGAGGGTGGCAGGAATATGTCGCAGATCTTGGTATGTGACAAAGCGGCTTTCGACCTGATCCTGGCAACTAAGTCGGCTAGAGCGTGGCAGCTAAGTCATGGTAATTGAACCATTGACTGAAACTGCTGGTGGGTCTTCACATCCGTTCATGTGCGTCCGTTCTCGGGCTTCCCATCCGTTCTCGGCTCAGTGAGAGATCGGGATCACATTGGTGGCTTTGCTGCTTGCTGAATGGAACATAGCAGTATAGCTTCCACGAGTTGAATTTGGCCCTTATGCTCTATGCTGGTGGGTCTTCATATCCGTTCTTGAGTACTTTCTGCATGTCTCATGCCTTCTTCTCTATGCCTTGGGCGTCTTCCCGAAGGTGCCTCCTCCAAATCGTCAGGATTCCATTTTGACGGGCTATGTGTGAAAAATGGGTGCTAACACCTATGGATATAAATTTTTACTTGCACCCATACCGGACCAGTGGGACCCTTACCCATTGGATATATGAATTTTACACAATAGTTCATCATGTGTCATGCGCTACCACATCACAGTATGTTTCTCCTACTCTCTAGTGACCCATTATCTGCCTTCCACACTCTTATTGCTACTAACCCACTGGTGTTGCAGGAACATAGATGAGCGGATCTATAGGTGAAAGAGCATGGTTGCCCCCATATGTTGTTTTGGTAATTAATGACAATCTCTATGAACAAATTTGTGCTTTGAGTTATATTTGCAGTGTTGGTCCATTAGCATGCATTGAACTCCATATGTTGGAGTCAAGGCTAAAAGAAGAAGATTATATGTTGATCAAGGCTAAGTGCAAGTTGATCAACATACAAGATAAGCGCATGTGAAGGTATGCGAAGAAGAAGATTATATGTTGATCAAAGCTAAGTGCAAGTTGATCAACATACAAGATAAGCGCATGTGAAGGTATGCGAAGAAGAAGATTATATGTTGATCAAGGCTAAGTGCAAGTTGATCAACATACAAGATAAGGGCATGTGAAGATATGCGAAAGAGTGTCTCTCCCATATTAGTGTATGGGGGAGCAATATGCGAGTCTTCACCAAGCGGAGCACAATCAAGAAACGTGATCCACTTGAGAGTAGATCAAGATCGTCATCATCTAGCTCAAGTGGAATGCGCAAGGAAAAGTTATGATCTTGATAGGGTTTCTATTTTACCGGTCTCGAGGTGTAGTTGGGAGACCGGGTCTTAGGATAGGTAACCGTACTATCAAGAGGGGCTCTCAAGTGAGCTTTAGCGTATCGGTCGTAGAGAGCTCAAACCTTTGCATCATTGGCATCATCTTTATTAGTTCCTATTTGGCTCTTATCATGGTGTGGTATTGGTGCTTGTCGTGCTTGTCATGACAAGGCCAAGGTCACCGAAAATGGTTTTCATGTGTCTCCTCTTAAGTTTTCGGTGTCGGAGATTTTGCCGGTCCATCTATGCGGAAGGTTTCACTCTTCCATTTATTAGCAAAGTATCCCTTGCTTGGTTTCAATATTTTCACTTGTTATTGGGTAGCATTTGTCGTTCTCTTTCCAACAAAAGTGGTTTCATGTCATTCGGACTTCATCTGCAAAAGATATGGTTTTCCAGTTTTCAATAGAAAGGTTTTACCTTCCATCATTTGGTTTTACCATATCTTGTTGAATAATGATGTTTCTCTGCATATTCTTGTAGTGCTTGTTGTGACGATTCCAACGAGTCCAAGATTATCGAAAACGGAGTTCGTATGCGAAAGTTATTGCGACTTTACCCTCGGTCGATTTCTAAAGAGAAAAGAAAAAAAAAGGAGTGGCCAGACCGGCCCCCAGACCGGCCCAGGCCGTCTCCCTGGCCGGCGCGGTCGGGTGGGCCGGCGACCTCCAGACCGGCCCAGGCCGGGTCCCTGGCCGGCGCGGTCGGGTGGGCCGCCGGCCTCCAGACCGGCCCAGGCCGGGTCCCAGGCCGGCGCGGTCGGGCAGGCCCCCGGCTCCCTGGCCGGCCCAGGCCGGCGCAGTTGGGTGGACCGCCAGTTTCCTGGCCGGCCCAGGCCGGGTAGCAGGCCGGCCATTCCACTGGTTCGCTGCATATTTCCCTGCCGGCTCCCAGGCCGGCCTAGGCCGGGTTGCAGGCCGGCCCGGCTGCTGTTTGCTTCTCTTCCTTTTTTTCCAACAGCTCTATTTTTGGAGCTCCTATTTAAGGGGCTTCTTCCCCAAAATAAACTCTAACCTTTGCCAACCTCTTGAGCTATTTCTCTCCTTCATTGTTGACCCTCTCAAGCTTGGCTTTCTCTAAATCTCTCCAATAGTTCTTGCTAGTTTTTGAGGGAAAAGAGAGAGGAGGTCTAGATCCTCGTTTCCACCGATTGATTTCTCCTCTAAGTGAGGGGAACACTTTGGATCTAGATCTTTGGAGTTTCTAGGTGTTTCTCCTTTGTTCTTCCTCTCAAATCCCTCCGAAGAATTAGTTGCTTTGGTTGGATTCGGGTTGGAAGAGCTTGACCACTTCGTGTGTTATTGCCATTGCATTGGTTGCATCGGTTTGAGTTCTCCATGGTGATTCGTGGAAAGTGAAGTTGAGAAGCTTGTTACTCTTGGGTGCTTGGGTGCCCTAGAGCTTGTTCCTCTAAGGCACGTTGGTACCCTAGACGGTTGTTGATTTCTCGGAGTCTTGGTGGCTCACGGGATTTGTTGGGAGCCTCCAATTGTGGAGTGTGACTCAACCTTGTTCGTCTCGGAGCTTTGGTAGCTACGAAGACGTTGTCGGGATCCACCAATTGAGTTGTGGTGTGTGCCCCGGCCTTGAAGCATCAAGTATTGGCGGCTCGGTGCATTTGGTGAAGACCCTCCAACTTTTGGAGTGTGCTTCATCCTTGTAAAGGTTCTAGTTGTCAACCTCAACGACAACATAGTGACAAGTGCCTCGCCACATTGGTGGTAAGACACAACGGAGATACGGTGTGCCATATCAAGGCTACTCGGTGTTTCACTTTGGTGAACGCCGCGCCGCTCCAACGGAGACTAGCTTCCATTGGGAAGTGAACTTCGGGATAAATCATCGTCTACAAGTGTCTCGGTATTTCTATACCCGAGCTTACTACTTATGCTACTTACTTTGTGATAGCCATTGAGCTTGAAGTTATATATCTTGCTATCACCTAGTTGATTACATTGCTTAGCATAAGTTGTTGGTGCACATAGGTAAACCTAGCTAGTTTAGGTTTTGGCTTGATAAATTAAATGTTAGTTTTATTCTGCATTTATTCAAGCCTTAACCGTAATAATTTTAAATCGCCTATTCCCCCCCCCCCCCTCTAGGCGACATCCGTGTCCTTTTAATTGGTATCAGAGCCGGTTCTCTCTTTATAGGGCTTCATGGCCTAGAGAGTAAAGATGTCGTCTAGTGGTTTAGTGCATAATGCCTCTTTAATATTCGATGGCACTAATTATGATCATTGGAGAAATCGCATGCTAAATTATTTTAGGGACATTGAGCAAATTCTAGATATGGGTTTTTCTCCTCTAGAGGATGAGGAAAACTCTTATCTAGATGCTCAAGCTTCTAAAGTGGTTTTCATGTCTTTGAGAAATGCAGTTGCTTTGTCGATTTCTCCTTATCGGAATGCTCATGAGCTATGGACCAAGCTTCAAGACAAATATGGTGTGTCCATTGATTGTGGGAATGATTGTTCTCCCACCACCTCCGGGCGTGATGAGTTCTCAACTTCTTCTACTTCACCTACATGTGGCAAGCCACAAAATAATGCAATGGTGAGTAGGGATAAATTTTGCAATGATGATAGTGAGCTTCTTATAGATGATATTTCATCTCTATATTATTGCAATGATTTATCTTTGGATTTAAACACATCTAGAACTATAAATGTTTCACATGCTTGTGTTGATAGTCCTTGCATATCTTCTAAATTGTCAAGTAGTGATTTGGGAGAGTAAGGTTTTGCTTCGGCTCAAGGTTTTTGCCTGGCTCATGGTCAGTGACAGATTGAATACGCGAGACATGCTCAGACGTCGGCACTGGAATGTCACGGAAGTTTTCAATTATGTTCTTTGCCCGACGGATAGTACAGAGGATTGGTTGCATCTGTTCTTTCACTGCAATTTCAGTGTGCGCATCTGGACATATCTTCAAATCCAGTGGATGCCGGGGGATTCTATTGAGCAAGTGTTCAGGCAGGCCAGGCAACAGTTTCATAGGCCTTTCTTTGCTGAAGTGGTCATACTAGCCTCATGGAACATTTGGAAACAACGTAATGAGGCTATTTTCCAGAATGTGATGCCTTCTTTCAGAGGATGGAAGAGGTGTTGGAGATATGCCCAAGAGGCAATAATAAATGTTATTGATAATCATATTGATGCGACCCTTCAAGAGGGGCTTTGTGAATGATATCACCTTGCATATGCATAGGGTGAAGGAGAAGCATCTTCAAGAATTGTCATCATGGATTGACAGCTTGCTGTAGTTTGTACTTTCCCATCCCCCCCTTTTTTTCTTGGTTTTTTTCTTCCTTGTAAATATGTACAGCTCTTCTTTGTTGGCTCGCTTTAAATTTCAATAAAATACTGTGGGGCTTGACCCTACAGTCCTTATATTAAAAAAAAAGTAGTGATGATCATGACAATAATAATGATGATGAAGAAGATGATGCTTACTTTAGTAAGAAAGGTCTAATGGTTCTTAATGCTCTTTCAAAGAATGAAAATGCTTGTGAGAACCTACATGAAATCATGAGCACCCTTGTTGAGCGAGGGCTTACTATTGAAAATTTGGAAGCTCGTGAAAATGAAAGTCTTAGCCGCGAACGTGATTATGCGAACACGATTGCGGATCTTGAGGATGCTCTTGAAGAAGAACAAACCACCAAGAAATCTCTTGAGGAGACATTTACTCTATATTTATCTAAAGTAAATGAAACCCATGATAGAGCTCTCAAGGTGGCTAATGATTTGAAAATAAAAAATGAAGAGCTTGTTGTTGAAATTGTTAGACTCCTTGAGGCTAATGAGAAATTTGAAAAGGATGTCAAGTCCTTGGAAGATTATCTTGCACATCTCACTAAGTGCCATGATCAACTCCAAGCTCAATTACTAAAAGAGCTTCCTACTTGTTCTCCCATTGCTATTAATGTTGATGCTTGTGCTACTAACTCTATTTCGTGTGAAGCATTCATTTTAAAGGAGAATGTTGAGCTAAGGGCTCAACTTAAATTGCTAACTAGCAATTATGAGATATTGGAAGAAAGCCATGAGAAGCTCTCGAGCTCTCATGAAGATCTTCTAGTATCTCATGATAAGCTAAAGTTAGCTCATGAGGCTATCGCTACCAAGGTAATATCTAATGAGCCTCATGTGGACAATGGCACAACTTCTACTAAAAATGCTATAATGCCATGTGCTAGTCCTTGTAATTCTTCATCTCACACTAGTGGTAAATCATATGTTGAATTACATTTCGTGCCTAGTTGCTCTAACAAAGAAGCCTCAACTTCCTAGTACTTGTGTAGCTACTAACCTTGTAGGGAAGACTAAAGAGCACAAGGCACAAGTCACTTCTTTGAAGAAAGATGTGGAGAAGCGTCATAAAGGGAAGGCCACATTTGACAACTTGTTGAGTGTGCAAAAATCCCCCAATGACAAGAGTGGACTTGGATTCAACTCTAATATCAAGAACAAGTCCAAGAGTAGCAATAAGAAGGGCCAAGAACAAGTCAATCACTCGGCCAAGATTGTTTGCTTCAAGTGCAAAGTTGAAGGGCACCATGTTAGGGATTGCCCAATGAAGAAGAAGCCTCTTAGTGAGAAGCAACTTGGGAAGCGGCCTATTGTTCAATCTCATCCTCAACCTCGGGTTGAACAAGGCCACCTCTAAGAAGACTCAAGTCATTGCTCCTCAAGTTGAGGAGCCTATTAAGAAGAAAGAAAAGAGTCGATATTGCTACTTATGCCGTGAGAAGGGCCACTTGGCTTCTTCATGCACTAATGGTACTCTATCCAGCCCCATAATAATTGATGATGTTTATTCTCTTAGGAAGGATAGGGTTGGCAATGTGTTTGCCAAATATGTGGGGACTCAAAGTGGTGTCAAGAAAAGAACCATTTGGGTTGCCAAGCCTATTGTGACTAACCTCTTAGGACCCAACTTGGTTGGGGACCAACAAGCTCAAACTTGATCAATAGGTTGTGATGGAGGACATTGGCGACTTGGCTATCATTTGAAGAATTAAGGGATCTTCATGGTTATATCTCATTTAGCCAAGTCAATTGGATTATCAAATATCTATCTCATATCCAATGCTCCTTCTTGCGGTAACTTATATTTAAATTATATATAAATTGAAAGTTGCTTGCTCCCTTGCATGCGTTAGTTTTGTTCCTAGCATGTGCTTGTATATGTTGTGCTTATTACTTACCTTGAGCAATCAAGTTTGTGTACGTTAATGTGCACTCCATATATGTGTAAACTTTGTGTTGAGTCTTTATTGGATCTTGTGTTGATTTCAATGGGCTCTTTTGAGAGATTAATGGACTATCCCATTTTGGGGGAGTGATATGCTTTGTGCACTTAACTAACCTAAAAATGTGTGTATATGAGGAACACCACCTAGTATTGATATATCAAGATTATCTAGTAACTTTTTGGTGTGTCATGCTCATGAGAAATTCAAATTCTATAATGTCCATTAATTATCTCTAGTTGATTTTATTTGCCGCTTGTTAAGAAGAAATGAATTATCACATTGTGCGGGAGCAATACGTTATGTGCATATTACAATCCCATAAAATGTGAACATTTGAGGTTTTGCCACTTAGATTTGATATTGTAAATTATCTTATTTCTGTGTGGCATACTCGCTCGAACAAGTTCCAATTTTCTTTTTAGCTATCCTTTGGCTCTTGTTTGTGTGAGTATTGCTTGGTATGGTTTCTCTCTAACATGCATCCCTATATATTATTTGAGAAACCATTTGTTCCATATTATTCTAACCATGGCCTTGCCGGTTGGTTTGAATAGTTGGAACTACCAACAAACCTTATTAAAATATGGTGTTTTATTTCTTATCTCTTGCCATATGTTTTATCTTGTGAGGATATTCTTGAATACCTCTATCACCGGGAAAATAATTCCAAATGGTCATTGTCCTTGGACAATCCATATTTATGTTTGTGATAGAATATGTTTGATTATCCTTACATTGGCATTGGCTTTTATTTGCCCCATCTCTTGCCAAAATATTTATTTTGACTCACATTGGCTTCCTTGCCTCTTGCATGGATCCTAAATTTAAATTGGTAGTGTTTAGTGTTGTAAATAAAATATGAAGAGTAATGATCCCTTGTGCGTGCATTTTGTATTCAAATGCAAATATCAAAATAATGCATGAATCTTGGGGGAGCATTCCTTTTATTTAGAACACTATCCTATCTATCAATATTTGATCCTTTCAATTGGCATTTGATTTCTATCGTATGTGTTTATGGAAGACAAATCTTTTTCTCTTGATGCTTTGTGCCATCATGAAAAGTGTAGAGGGTGCTTGGTTTATTTAGTGTAACCTTGCTCTCTCTTGGGAGTCTTGCTTTCTCATTTCTTGTTTTATGTTTATCCTATAGAATGAGAAATCCCTTTGAGCATGTCTCTTTCTTTTATCTTATATGCTCATTGGCCTTGCCTAGGTACCTCCAATTGGTATTAATTGGAATTTAATATCTCCTTCATAGATATTTGTTTCAATTGATATTTATTGTAGGAATTTTGATACCTTATTACTCTATTCTACTTTACTTGATTCCGGTCAAGTATTATCCTCTTCTTGGTATCTTTTCTCCTAGTTGGTATCTTATTTTCAATTGGTGTCTTATCGATCATAGGTTGCTTTGATTCGATTCCTTTTGATATCACACTTCATATGTTGATGTGTTTTGGAATCAATCATATGTTGATTTGATTTTTCCTCAATCATGTGTTGATTTGGATTTTGATATAATTTGGACAACCTTTTTGTGTCACACTTTGGTGTGCTCTCTTCTTGGTTACTTGGTGTTTGTCCAAATTGTATCTCGTTTGGTTCTTAAAAGACTTTGTATGTATATCCTTTAACATATATATTATATGGCATGCCTGTCTTTCTTGATCCAATATATAGGGAATACTCCACCGAATCCTAAATCGGCTAAGATGTGCATGAAATTCAATTTCACATCTATATGCACATATTTATGTAGAGTATGTCCTATGTATTGTAGTTCATCTAACTACTATGGGACCCAATGAGTTTGGGAACCATGTTGTACTTGAATTTTGTTTTAGGTACAATGGAGATACATTGGATGCTTGCCTCACTCATAAGGAAGGTGTTCTCACTGTGTGATTATTGGAGTAAAGATTTGATGATAAACAAAATTCTCATCTTCATCATCACCAATGCTATATCGGTAACAAGTATCTATCCCATGCATATCTTTCTTGTATTCAACCTTGTGTAGGTTGCATCTTGGCATGAAAACTTTAATGTGCAATTGCTGTGGTTTTGGCTTATTTCCTTCACTTGGTATATCTTTGTGATATTTGTGATGAAATTGCAAAAACCTTTCCATCAATTGGTATTATTTCTTTGTGATACTTGTTGCCTATCTCAAAGCATTTCCACTATCTCTTGTTCCCTTAGTGATATGTGTGATGCATTTGATGTGTTTGAAGTTCATTTATATACAATGAGATAAATTTGAGCTATGTGCTATGCTTTTAAGCAATAATCTCTTTTTATATTCATAACTTCCTTTTGGTTACCATGGTCTCCTTTTCTTCGACCATTTTATATGTGTAAGTTTCTTTGTCGATGTATATCATTAACGATTTGTCTACTTAGAAACCTATACATATGAGAGAGGTCACCTTTTATTTGGTATCTGTAGCGGACCTGCACTTAAGATTTGGCAAGATCCCTGTGTATAGTGCTAGTCCCTGGATCGAATCGCTAGCACACACAGTTTACGATGAATACCATAACATTGTATCAATTTATTACACGAATGATCCAGAATTTACAAATATCCATTACAACTTGCATAGCTCAAGGCTAGCATTTTACAAAGGCTAGCACAGCGGAAATAAAATAGCAATGAGTCTCCATCATCTTCATGTGCCACAGGCGAACATGTTGGTTGTAGACTCGAAACCCTTAATCGAAACCTCACTTAGCGTCGGAGAAACCTGCAACAATAAAAATGTTGCAGCAAGGTGGGTCAGAACCATATGAATGGATCTGGCAAGTGACACTTTGTGGACTCATATTGGAACAACTCTAATAACCTATATGCATATTTGGCTTGGTGGAGTTTGAAGGCTATTTTGCATAAAGCCAATTTTTCCCTATCTCTTTTCAAAACAACTTTTCATCTAAACGAGACAAGTATGGTATGACAACCATTGTCTCAACTACCCTTGTTCACCCATCAAGTTTTTAACTTAGGAAATTGGAATGATGAGATCCTCCGTTGACGTCCTCGTCCAGCTTGCTCAGAATTGTCCGTAACCGGGGACACGGCTAAGTACTTAGTTTGATACTCTGCAGAGGTTGTGCACGTTCACCATAAGACCTCATCAACCCATTCTGACCTTGACCCTTCTTGAAGTGAAAAGGAAAGGAGGAGACGAAGCCGAGACCTTTCCGAAGTGTTTTCCCGACCACTGCCGTCCTGACGCGCTCCACCTACAAACCTCTACCACCACCTGTCAGGCCGGGCCGGTTCCACACTACATACTTAGTCAAGCCAGAGCCCATATGACTTATGGCTGCACGGTAAGCCAACTAAACTTGGAGTAACATCGGTCTCTTTGTCCCTGGGTGGCCATCCACAAGTGCACATACTCGGGTAAAACCATAGACATGGCCCCGAGTAGCCACTCAACTATAAACCTCCATCCACATACCACATCCACCCAGGAGTTTCTTTAACTTAGTAGAATATTAGTTTTTCACAAAACAGCACTTAGCATAGCATTTTCATAATTCTACCAAGTTATAATAGGATTCTAGACCAACTAGTATAGGAGCACTATTCTAAACAGTTTTAGCATAGCAATACTAATAAACCTATCATGCAATTTTCTAAGTAAAAACTACAACATGCATATATCAAATTAGTAGGACAAAAATATGCAAGTGTGCCACTTGCCTTGGCAACAAGAGTGACAGGAGCAGCAACCACCAAAGTCTTCGTGACTCTCCGAATAATCTAACAAAATTGCAAACACCCAAATAAACATACAAACAAAATAACAATACAATAAAATATGCAATGTATGAAATGCATTTAAAATCACAAGAAAATTACCACACTAAGTTTTCTGGTTTGAAACAATATGCATGAAGTCAAAATGCATTTAAAACCATTTTTACTTTAACAACAATACAAAACAAATCCCAAAAAGGGCATAAACACTAATTTAAAACTACTGTTAAACAAAATATTTACAGAAAATATGGGAGTGGTCTTACTGGACAGAGGACTTCAAAACTAAACTAACCCAATTGGATTCACTCAAAAAGCTATTTTTAAACTAAAGTTATGCCAAATTTACTCAAATATCACATTTGAAATTTGAATAAATTTAAACATGTCAAAACAGAAAACTAAAATGCCAGAAAGATTCTACTAGTTCTAAGGATTTCAAATATATAAAAATATTTGAATTTGGCCGAACCACTAAAAAGTTATGATAAATCTAAGTTACAGGGGTTTTTCTGCAAAACTGCTAAATAACTCTATTTCGGGAAAATCCCAGAAAATCCTCTGCTGACTGGGCGCTGACTGGCTGCTGACGATGCGCTGACTGGACGCTGATGTGGCCTCCTCTGATTCGTCGGTACCGGTTCGGGATTAAGTAAAAGACAGAGCCGTTGGATCTCGATCCAACGGCCGAGATCTATCGGGGACGCGGTGGCCGGAGCTAGGGTTCCGGCGCGCGGCGGCAGACGGCAGCGACGGCGTGGGCGTGGCCGTTCCGGTGAAAACAGAGGTCTGGGGAAGGGGGTTTTTATACCGCGGGGTGCAGGACGTCGAGGCGAGCTCGATGGCGTGGTGGTCGGTGTAGAGGTGCTCCGGTGCTCCTTCAATTCCTCGCCGGAGTTGGAGGAGGCGGCGGCCCGATGCGGTCGCTGATGAACCCGTCGATCTGGGGCACGAGGAGATGCAAAACCTTGTCAAAACGATGCGCAATGAAGAAATAAAGGAAGGGGGAGAGAAGAAATGGCGCGGGGACGCCGGACTTCACCGGAAATGGAGCTCGTCGGCGGTGGCATTGGCGGGCTTGCGGGCTCCCGTACGGGCAGCCTTGGGGCGCTCGGGTGGTGCGGTGTGGGGCAAAAGGAAGAGGAGGGGGAGGAGTATAAGAGGGAGGCGGTGGTGCGGGCGTTACCGTCCGCGGTGGTGCGGATTGAAGAGGGGAGGCGACGGGGTGCCGGCGGGCGAGCTCCCGCGCGTGGGGACGGCGCTGACATGCGGGCCCCGCGCGCCAGGGAGAGAGAGGAGGGGAGGATGCGGGTGGGCTGCTGGGCCGTGGCTTGCTAGGCTGGCCCGGTTGGGCTGGCTCGGCCGGCCTTCTTTTTTTTTTTAAACAAAACCTTTTTCTATTTTCTGTTTTCAAAAACAAGGCAAAACCAAACCAAAACTTTTCAGAAAAATTTGAAAAAATACTTTTTTAAAAGCTTGTTAAATATAGAACACTTTGGCACATACTTTGCCACAAAATAAAATAAAATAATTGATTTTATGACAAGGGTTATTTAATACCCTATTAAGTCAAAATAATTGTTTTTTTTTAACTCCAAAGTTTGAATTTAAAACTCAACCAAGATTCAAAATAGAACAAATAAAATCATAACAAATCAGAGAAATTTATATGGAGCATAATATGCCCTTTTTGATATTTTCTCAAATAGTTTTCAAGTGGAATTAAATTTCCCACTTTTTAAAATTCAAATGCAAACAAGACAAGATGAAGATGAATGCATGCATGATTTTGGATTTCCAAAACAAAATATAATAATTTTCAAAAAGTTTTTGATTTTTCTGATTTTTCAAAAATTTGAAAAACTTGGGATGTTACAGTATCCTATTTTCTTTCAAGCCACCTTGTCTTTTATCTATAATTATTTGGTGGCTCCAAGTTTGTCGCGTGAGTGCTTGTCTTATTTCTATTCGCATCTTTGCGCACTCACATTTTATTGAAGATTCTTCTCTTCATGCTTACCACGGTGAGTATGTTGATTTTGTTGACTAAATGTTCCCACTAGCTCTTTGTTTTTTTGATTGGTTTTAATTTCCAATTGGTATCCTTGAGCTTGTGAACATATTTTTTTTGAAAAAATCTTCTTTGAAAGTTGTGTGTGTCAATACTTGATATATAACTTATCTCCATTTGGTTAAGACTATGTATCTTACCAAATTAATTGTCTTGTCACACACACATACTCTTGGTTGGGCCTTTATTGATAGTTTCTCTTAATTGGTATCTCCTTATGGCTCAACCACATATTTGGTGCAAGTGCTCTGTTTTGATTTAATTTTTACATCCTTGCACTTGGTGAGTGTTCTAGATGATTTTGGGGGAGTGAGGATTCCATATTTGTGCACTCCTCAATAGTGCATGAACATTGGGGAGCTTCTCGATTTTTATTTAGAACTCTCGGTTAGGATCTTCTTGATTGCTTTTCTCCTTTATGGAGATGTTTAGAATGATTTCATCCTTTTACAATCTTTGGATCCTCAATATAGTTTTATTTCCTCTATTATTCGTTAATGGATACGTGCATTTGATTTCACTCATATCTTGAGAAATGTATACCTTGTGGAGGAACTCATATTATATTGGCCGTCTAAATTTTTCTTCCCATTTCGGCAATCGATGCCAATGGGGGAGAAGTTTTAGAGGGTTTAAGGGAATTTGGTTTTATGCTTTCGTTTGGTTCTTAAGCATTTGCCTCTCATGCTCATGCATCCTTGTCTTGCAAGGTTGCTTAATTCAATATATAAAGCCTCTCAAAAGGGATTGTCATCAATTACCAAAACAACACATGGGGGCAACCATGCTCTTTCACCCCCTCCGGCTCCCCTTCGGCGTATTACTTCCCTTTGACCTAAAAACGTCGGGGGCATCGAAGAGGAATTTTTTCACCGCCTCCACGAGGCAGAAACCAGACAGAGAGAGGAAGAGCTCCGGCAGGGAGAAATCTGTCGGGGAATTTCCCTCCCGGAGGGGGGAATCGTCGACATCGTCATCACCATCACGCCGGGCATCATCGGGATCATCATCAACACCATCTCCATCATCAGCACCATCATCACCGACACCGTCCCATCTCATCCCGCTGTAGCAATTGTCATTGTTTTGTTATTAGTTCATTGGAATCGTATCCCGGGTGTTGATTACTACTTGTAGTTGATGCTTGAGAGTTTTATCGGTGAATTGTCTTTACAATCAGATTGTTGCCCTTATTCATATCACCTCTGATCATGATCTATATGATGTCTTGTGAGTAGTTCGTTTGGTTATTGAGGACATGGGGAAAGCCTAGTTGCTAGTAATTGCATAATGTTGAGTAATATTTAATGGTTTGATTTATGTTGTGGTGTTATTCCTCTAGTGGTATCGTGTGAACGTCGACTACATGATACTTCACCTTTCAAAGAGCCTAGGGGAATGCATAGTGTATTTAGTTTGCTTATGGTCGGGTTGCAGGAGTGACAGAAACCTAAACCCCAATTTGTGAACTAGTGCATTAGGGAGCGAGGGTCTCGGAGTTTAAGGTTGTGGTTAGGTTTTTATCTTAATTACTTTCTTGTAGTTGCGGATGCTTGCAAGGGGTTTAATCACAAGTATGTATTTGTCCAAGTAAGGGCGGTGCATTAGCATAGGTCCACCCACACATCACTTTATCAAAACATTGAAGGTTAATCACCGGCGTGCAATGAAACTGGCTAGGCAGAAACTCCCATGTGTCTGATGGGGTCGTTGCATAGAAAACAAAAATTTTCCTACGAAACGAGCGGAAGAAACCCCAAGGATCTAGATCTATTAGACGAAGGTAGCGAAGATGAGATCCAATCTCTTACCCTTGAAGATCAACAAACGTGTTTTGTCGGTGCAGGGGTTGGCTAGTCGATCCCCGCAACTAGACTCATCTAGTCGCGAGGAGATGTATTTCCTCGAAGTCCAATCCGACGAAGTGCTACAAGGGGTAGCACCTCCGCGGTATCCACACGTACGGCTCGATGTAGATCTCCGCCTTCTTGATCCCGCAAGCAAGGTGGAGATGGCTAGATGGATCTCGGCACCACGACGGTTATGGTGGCGTTGATGGTGTAGTCTCCATCCGACAGGGCTTCGCCAAGCCATGTGAGAGGGAGAGGGAGAGGAGGAGGCGCAGCAGCCCCTTAGGGCAAAGGGGGTGGTGCGGCTATGGTGGAGGTGGCGGCAGCCCTCCGGGGAGAGGTGGCGCACTAGGGCAAAGGGGAGGCGGCGGCTAGGGCAAGGGGGGTGCGGCTAGGGCTCCAAGCACTAGGGTGTGCCGCACCCCCTCCTCCCTTTAAATAGGTGGAGGGCAAGGGGGAACCCTAGGCCGGCCGGCCTAGGGCTTGCTTGGCCCCCAAGCAAGTGGAGTCCTCCTAGGACTCCTCCTTCTCCTTTGGCCGGTTTGGCCCATATGGGCCATTGTGTGGTGCGGCTGGCCCAAGTGGCCAGAAGCACCCCTTTGGTCCATGTGGGCCCCATATCTTATGTGGGTCCCACTTCTAGACTCCTCTAGAACTTTCTAGAACCTTCCGGTACCCTACCGAAATATTCCGGAACTTTTCCGATACCTCCGGAAACCACTTTCCTTATATGAATCTTATTCTCCGGACCACTCCGGAACTCCTCGTGATGTCCGGGATCCTATCCGAGACTCCGAATCACCATTCGTTCATTCCATCAATTATCTCATCGCTAACCCTAGCTACATCGGAGCGTTAAGTGTGTGACCCTACGGGTTCGAGAACATGCAGACATGATCATATCAATAATCAACAGCGGGACCGGGATGCCCATATTGACTCCTACATATTCAACGAAGTTCTTTATCGATTGAACCACGATGCCGGAGATTCTTAATCTCATATACGATTCCCTTTGTCTCACCGATATTTAATTTGCCCGAGATTTGATCGTCGATATCTCCATATCTAGTTCTATCTCGTTACCTGGCAAATTCTCTTTACTCGTCCATAATATAGGATCTCCGTGATTAACACTTAATCACATGGTTGCAACCTTTCTGATGCTATATTACCGAGAGGGCCCAGAGATATCTTTTCCGTCACAAGGAAGGACAAATCCCAGTCTTGATTCATGTCACCCAACAAATACCATCGGAGATACCTGAAAGCCACCTTTATAATCACCCAGTTACGAAGTGACGTTTGATGTCCACAAAGTATTCCTCCGGTAAACGGGAGTGACATAATCTCATGGTCTAAGGAAACTATACTTGGCATACAAAAAGTGTTGGCAATAAAACTGTTGTGACACGATCAATTGCAACTCTTTATTATTTGGGTCTTGTCCATCACATCATTACTCCTAATGATATGACTCCGTTATCAAGTGACTGTAACAAGTCCATGGTTAGGAAACTCTAACCATCTCTTGACTAACGAACTAGTCCGGTAGAGGCTTACTAGGGACACCTGTTTGTTTATATTCCACACATGTATTATGTTTCCAATTAATACAATTATAGCATGGATAATAAACTATTATCATAAACATGAATATGCTAATAAACCATTTTATTATTGCCTCTAGGGCATATTCCCAACAGTCTCCCACTTGCACTAGAGTCAATAATCTATTTTACATTTTCTCGATCCAACACTCATGGTGTCTAACACTCATGGAGTCTCAGTGCTGATCATGTTTGCTCGTGGAAGAGGTTCTGTCCGTGCTCTGTACTATACAGTTCTATATGTTCTTTGCAAAACGTCAATTTCACCTAATTTGACATTACTTTATCATCACATGATAAACCTATTATCATCACATGATAATTCACATCATCACATGATGAATATAATATATTTGGTTAGAGAGTGAGATTTTCGTTTCCCTTTTATGCCTACATGACGTATGATCAGTCAAGAGGACTTTCTCATAGCATGTGCACCCGGAACTCACTCAGTCTTGAAACAAAAATTTCTCAAACCATAATATTATATCTTTTAATCCTTGAATTAATCATATACTCCTATATGTTGTAGACTCACAAATCGACAGTGCAATCATGTCACTTCGATATTTTCGATCATGCTTTCGCTGCGCTTCTGCTATCATGAGATCCCCAATCTAGTTTGGTTTTATGACTTCAACCAAGTCTACCAATCTCTAGATTCTATTATCTCAACTCCATGGAAAAATGACTCCTCATTTAACATGTTCTTCTAACCAAGAACTTGGGTCACATATCGTCAAATACAAACACATGGTTCTTATATGTTTAGGTCTATGAACGATTCATAGCGAATTCTAACATATCCTCCAACCATCATTTTGTACTGAGTTATCAACTCAATGTTTCACCTATTTCTCACAAGCATATGAACCTTTCTTTCTCTTGTTTTATTTTGAACTCCTTCAAAATCTTACTTAGGTTAAACATCCTGACATAATGCTTATCAAACATATCTATCCTCCATAGATACATCCATCTCCATGGATATTTGACGTTTCAAACTAACTTCACAAGTTATATGTTGGTTCCTGACTCATTTACAACATTTATGAAATCTCCATTTCACTCAAACAAGATGTTGTAAACTCCCACTCAAATATACACCATACACATATTAAATTGTGAAAACACTTTGGCTCCCACTCAGAAATATGTTATCATTATATTTGACCATGATTTAACTAGCTCCCACTCAAACATATGTCACCACATATTTTGATCTTGGAAAATAGTTTCTGCTCTAATTAGATCACACTCGTGTATTTTCTCGACATTTTGGACACCTCCAAAATTCTTAATTAACTTTTAATATCGAGAACTCTTTATACGAAATGCTAGTACTTTGCTAGCTTTAAGTTTTATTTATTCCCTGCAAAACCCCTTTTGAGGAATAAATATGTGAAACATCACTTTCACAAAATCAAGAAACAATTACTTTGTGATTTAAACTTAACATAGGATGACTCTTAGTCACTTTCGTATTTAAGGCTTCTATTTCTTCTTTGTAGTTTCGTAGGTATGTCTTGTTTCTGAAACATGACAAGTAAATCATGAATATTATTTTGTAACCTGACAAAACTTTATATTCTCGAATCCTACTTTTCTTTAGACAAGCTAAACCGAAATTCAATGATCACCATCATTAATTCCTTTATGTGTCAAGTTTTAACCAACATAGCACTTTACATATGTGCCACTTGATACATAAACAAGCAAGGTTTTAGCTTTTCCATCAATTCTTTTATCAATGAAACCTTTTCATGATAAATCCACTAAAACATTTAACACAATCAACAATTGATTTGTCCCTTTTAGTCTCTCATTGTGGAATAGTCACATATGAATATACTACAAACTTTATTTGCAATAGTTTCTAATTATCTCATAATTAATGAAACCACTGTTTCACATAACTCATATGCGAAATGCAAATCATTAAATAGATCCTTATTTCTAAACAGAGTGTTTATCAAATAAATCTAAATGCTATTATTAAACCTCCGAAATAAAACCCTTCTTTGAGACCACACAATATCAAATAGTGTGTGATTACAATATCTTAGGACATATCAAACTCCTTTGAAAATATTCTAAATATTGTAATTTGTGATAACACTTTTCACAAGTCTGCATACTAACATATAACTCAAATATTTTGTCTCTTTTGATCAAATCATAAAGACTCAATTTTCTTGTTAACTTAATATCCTAAACTCCAGAAATTTATTTGATCTCATCAAATATCATAACTCGAATAAATACACCTATTTAATCATTTCATTTATGATGGAGTACACAAAATAATGAAATTTAACATTTGCTGAAAATACAACCAACACTTGTGTTTATTTTGGCAATTCATGGCACTCTTCCAAAGGGTGGCATTTTAGTCATACTCCTTACAATAAGGTGCATTGATAAAACATCAAAATGTTTATTCAATATTTAGCACGACTAAAACAATTGTCATTATTAAGTTTTTGGATATTTTAGTATGTCACATATTTTATAAATGTTCAACCAATTTATCATTTAGATTATAATAAGAATAACACACTTATAATCGAAAACTTTGTGATTTCCAAAAAGGATCACTCATGAAAATAGAACAACCATTGTCTTCAACATGAATAACCGTCTCACATAAGCAAGACACACTAATTAAAATCACACTTAATTCGATTACAACACTTATTCAAATCCTCTAATCCAAAATGATAAATGTAGAGACAGATCGTTGCCAGCATCAACTCCTTGATTGCCACCATTCCGCAACGTCTTCCCATATCCTTTATGCAAATCTCAAGCAGCAGGTTCTGTTTTCATAAAACAGAATGAGTATCAAATACTTATCGGAACCGCCACAATCGCAATTTGGATTTAAACACTTATAACTTGTATATCACTATATACTTTCTGCCTTGTCAACTTCTCTTGCTATGGGTTCCACTTTGACATGACGTTGCCGAGACACAAACTCACAGAAAGTGATCAAATCCCTTCCCATGACCTAGTCTCCGACACAATTCTTGAAGCTGGGGAGAAGCTAGCGTATCACCCCACCTATCGCGAAACCGTCATTCATCTCATGGTTCCAAACAAGCACTAGACGATGATGTATCTCATGCATTATCCTCAGGTGTTGTTCCAAGCAAGTATTCTCTTCCATCTTGAGTGAAAGAAAACTGTTCAGACATTCGAACCTTACAATTCTAACTTGTGCTGAAAAACTATTTTTCAGCTCATCAACAATCTCCATTGCAATCAAGTTTTTGAATTGTCTACTTAGGTCAGAATTCATGAAGGTGCACATCATCCACTTGACTTTCAAGTAGGTGGTTCAAAACCACTCCATGTACTCTTCATCGCTTGCAGAAATATTTGGGTTTATCTCCTATTGGTTCTTCTAGCACGTAGAGCTGATCATGGGTGTTTAGGACTTCTTTCAGGACGCTGGTACTACTCAACAAATTTGACCCATCGAGACGCAGTTTTTCAGCAACGAACAGACTACCGTAGTCGACCATGATCTACAAGGATTTTTGCAAAGACATCTGGACTTTTGTTTATGATAATTTTAGTTCATCTTAATGAACTCCCACTAAACTCAACATCTCTCTGGTTGTTTAGTGACACACGATCCAAATCCACTACACCACAACCGATCATCACGTGAGATGATGTAGCTTCAATGCTGAACATCACCATGTTGATCATATCATCCATATGACTCGTGTTTAACCTTTCGGTTCTTGTGTTCCGAGGCCATGTCTGTACATGCTAGGCTCGTCAAGGAAACCGTAGTATTTCCGCGTGTGTAAATCTGGCTTACACCCGTTGTATGTGAACGTTGAATCTATCACACCCGATCATCACGTGGTGCTTCGAAACGAAGAACTTTGGCAACGGTGCATACTAGGGAAGAACACATCTTGATATTAACATGAGAGCATCACCTTATCATGCTACCGTCGCAATCACATCTAAGCATAACAATAAGGTGCACAAAAAGGGATTAACATCACATGCAATTCATAATTGTGATATGATATGGCCTTTCTTCTTATGCTTTTTGATCTCCATCTTCAAAGCACCGGCAAGATCTCCATCTCCGGCATGATCTCCATCATCGTGGCGCCATCACCATGGTTGTCCACCAACTATTGCAACTACAACTAATGCTACTCTTAGCAATAAAGTAAAGCAATTACATGGTGATTCATTGACACGCAGGTCACATAAAATAAAAGACAACCATATGGCTCCTGCCGGTTGCCGTACTCGACGACATGCAAGTCGCGAAAGATTACAAACATGATCATTGCATACATTATCACAAATCACATATTGGCCATACCACATCACATGACCCCCTCTGCAAAAACAAGTTAGACGTCCTCTACTTTGTTTATGCAATTTTTACGTGGCTTGGGTCAACGAGATAGAACCGTTCTAATCTACGCAAAACCACAACGGTGATATAGTAGTTGCTTATTTACTCATCCTTTTGAAAGGCCTTCCATTGAAAATTGCATCTTCACTAAAGCAAGAGAAACAGACACCCGCCAGCCACTTATGCAAAACAAGTTGCATGTCAGTCGTGGAACCGGTCTCTCGTGCGTGGACGAGTAAGGTTGGTCCGGGCCGCTTCATCTCACAATACCGCAAAGACGCAAAGTGCACGCGAGAAGGTAGCAACATAAAATATCAACGCCCACAACACTTGTGTTCTAATCGCACCAACATCTACGAATAGATCTAGGCTCTGATACCACTGATGGGGTCGCAGCATAGAAAACAAAAATTTTCCTACGAACGAGCGGAAGAAACCCCAAGGATCTAGATCTATTAGACGAAGGTAGCGAAGATGAGATCCAATCTCTTACCCTTGAAGATCAACAAACGCGTTTTGTCGGTGCAGGGGTTGGCTAGTCGATCCCCGCAACTAGACTCATCTAGTCGCGAGGAGATGTATTTCCTCGAAGTCCAATCCGACGAAGTGCTACAAGGGGTAGCACCTCCGCGGTATCCACACGTACGGCTCGATGTAGATCTCCGCCTTCTTGATCCCGCAAGCAAGGTGGAGATGGCTAGATGGATCTCGGCACCACGACGGTTGTGGTGGCGTTGATGATGAAGTGCTCCATCCGACAGGGCTTCGCCAAGCCATGTGAGAAGGAGAGGGAGAGGAGGAGGCGCAGCAGCCCCTTAGGGCAAAGGGGGTGGTGCGGCTATGGTGGAGGTGGCGGCAGCCCTCCGGGGAGAGGTGGCGCACTAGGGCAAAGGGGAGGCGGCAGCTAGGGCAAGGGGGTGCGGCTAGGGCTCCAAGCACTAGGGTGTGCCGCACCCCCTCCTCCCTTTAAATAGGTGGAGGGCAAGGGGGAACCCTAGGCCGGCCGGCCTAGGGCTTGCTTGGCCCCCAAGCAAGTGGAGTCCTCCTAGGACTCCTCCTTCTCCTTTGGCCGGTTTGGCCCATATGGGCCATTGTGTGGTGCGGCTGGCCCAAGTGGCCAGCAGCACCCCTTTGGTCCATGTGGGCCCCATATCTTATGTGGGTCCCACTTCTAGACTCCTCTAGAACTTTCTAGAACCTTCCGGTACCCTACCGAAATATTCCGGAACTTTTCCGATACCTCCGGAAACCACTTTCCTTATATGAATCTTATTCTCCGGACCACTCCGAACTCCTCGTGATGTCCGGGATCCTATCCGAGACTCCGAATCACCATTCGTTCATTCCATCAATTATCTCATCGCTAACCCTAGCTACATCGGAGCGTTAAGTGTGTGACCCTACGGGTTCGAGAACATGCAGACATGATCATATCAATAATCAATAGCGGGACCGGGATGCCCATATTGACTCCTACATATTCAACGAAGTTCTTTATCGATTGAACCACGATGCCGGAGATTCTTAATCTCATATACGATTCCCTTTGTCTCACCGATATTTAATTTGCCCGAGATTTGATCGTCGATATCTCCATATCTAGTTCTATCTCGTTACCTGGCAAATTCTCTTTACTCGTCCATAATATAGGATCTCCGTGATTAACACTTAATCACATGGTTGCAACCTTTCTGATGCTATATTACCGAGAGGGCCCAGAGATATCTTTTCCGTCACAAGGAAGGACAAATCCCAGTCTTGATTCATGTCACCCAACAAATACCATCGGAGATACCTGAAAGCCACCTTTATAATCACCCAGTTACGAAGTGACGTTTGATGTCCACAAAGTATTCCTCCGGTAAACGGGAGTGACATAATCTCATGGTCTAAGGAAACTATACTTGGCATACTAAAAGTGTTGGCAATAAAACTGTTGTGACACGATCAATTGCAACTCTTTATTATTTGGGTCTTGTCCATCACATCATTACTCCTAATGATATGACTCCGTTATCAAGTGACTATAACAAGTCCATGGTTAGGAAACTCTAACCATCTCTTGACTAACGAACTAGTCCGGTAGAGGCTTACTAGGGACACCTGTTTGTTTATATTCCACACATGTATTATGTTTCCGATTAATACAATTATAGCATGGAGAATAAACTATTATCATAAACATGAATATGCTAATAAACCATTTTATTATTGCCTCTAGGGCATATTCCAACAGTCTCCCACTTGCACTAGAGTCAATAATCTAGTTTACATTTTCTCGATCCAACACTCATGGTGTCTAACACTCATGGAGTCTCAGTGCTGATCATGTTGCTCGTGGAAGAGGTTCTGTCCGTGTTCTGTACTATACAGTTCTTTATGTTCTTTGCAAAACGTCAATGTCACCTAATTTGACATTACTTTATCATCTCATGATAAACCTATTATCATCACATGATAATTCACATCATCACATGATGAATATAATATATTTGGTTAGAGAGTGAGATTTTCGTTTCCATTTATGCCTACATGACGTATGATCAGTCAAGAGAACTTTCACATAGCATGTGCACCCGGAACTCACTCAGTCTTGAAACAAAATTTCTCAAACCATAATATTATATCTTTTAATCCTTGAATTAATCATATACTCCTATATGTTGTAGACTCACAAATCGACAGTGCAATCATGTCACTTCGATATTTTCGATCATGCTTTCGCTGCGCTTCTGCTATTATGAGATCCCAATCTAGTTTGGTTTTATGACTTCAACCAAGTCTACCAATCTAGATTCTATTATCTCACTCCATGAAAAATGACTCCTCATTTAACATGTTCTTCTAACCAAGAACTTGGGTCACATATCGTCAAATACAAACACATGGTTCTTATATGTTTAGTCCTATGAACAATTCATAGCGAATTCTAACATATCCTCCAACCATCATTTTTGTACTGAGTTATCAACTCAATGTTTCACCTATTTCTCACAAGCAGATGAACCTTTCTTCTCTTGTTTTATTTTGAACTCCTTCAAAATCTTACTTAGGTTAAACATCCTGACATAATGCTTATCAAACATATCTATCCTCCATAGATACATCCATCTCCATGGATATTTGACGTTCAAACTAACTTCATAAGTTATACGTTGGTTCCTGACTTATTTACAACATTTATGAAATCTCCATTTCACTCAAACAAGATGTTGTAAACTCCCACTCAAATATACACCATACACATATTAAATTGTGAAACCACTTTGGCTCCCACTCAGAAATATGTTATCATTATATTTGACCATGATTAACTAGCTCCCACTCAAACATATGTCACCACATATTTTGATCTTGGAAAATAGTTTCTGCTCTGAACTTAATATATGTCACCACATATCTTAATTAGATCACACTCGTGTAATTTTCTCGATATTTTGGACACCTCCAAAATTCTTAATTACTATTAATATCGAGAACTCTTTATACGAAACGCTAGTACTTTACTAGCTTTAAGTTTTATTTATTCTCTACAAACCCCTTTTGAGGAATAAATATGTGAAACATCACTTTCACAAAATCAAGCAACAATTACTTGTGATTTAAACTTAACATAGGATGACTCTTAGTCACTTTCGTATTTAAGGTTTCTATTTCTTCTTTGTAGTTTCGTAGGTATGTCTTGTTTCTCAAACATGACAAGTAAATCATGAATATTATTTTGTAACCTGACAAAATTTATATTCTTGAATCCTACTTTTCTTTAGACAAGCTAAACCGAAATTCAATGATCACCATCATCAATTCCTTTATGTGTCAAGTTTTAACCAACATAGCACTTTACATATGTGCCACTTGATACATAAACAAGCAAGGTTTTAGCTTTTCCATTCCATCAATTCTTTTATCAATGAAACCTTTTCACGATAAATCCACTAAAACATTTAACACAATCAACAATTGATTTGTCCCTTTTAGTCTCTCATTGTGGAATCTCTATTCATAGTCACATATGAATATACTACAAACTTTATTTGCAATAGTTTCTAATTATCTCATAATTAATGAAACCACTGTTTCACATAACTCATATGCGAAATGCAAATCATTAAATAGATCCTTATTTCTAAACAGAGTGTTTATCAAATAAATCTAAATGCTATTATTAAACCCCTGAAATAAAACCCTTCTTTGAGACCACACAATATCAAATAGTGTGTGATTACAATATCTTAGGACATATCAAACTCCTTTGAAATATTCTAAACATTGTAATTTGTGATAACACTTCTCACAAGTCCCATACTAACATATAACTCAAATATTTTGTCTCTTTTGATCAAATCATAAAGACTCAATTTTCTTGTTAACTTAATATCCTAAACTCCAGAAATTTATTTGATCTCATCAAATATCATAACTCGAATAAATACACCTATTTAATCATTTCATTTATGATGGAGTTCACAAAATAATGACATCTAACATTTGCTGAAAATACAACCAACACTTGTGTTTATTTTCGGCAATTCATGGCACTCTTCCAAAGGGTGGCATTTTAGTCATACTCCTTACAATAAGGCGCATTGATAAAACATCAAAATGTTTATTCAATATTTAGCACGACTAAAACAATTGTCATTATTAAGTTTTGGATATTTTAGTATGTCTCTTATTTTATAAATGTTCAACCAATTTATCATCTAGATTATAATAAGAATAACACACTTATAATCGAAACTTGTGATTTCCAAAAAGGATCACTCATGAAAATAGAACAACCATTGTCTTTAACATGAATAACCGTCTCACATAAGCAAGACACACTAATTAAAATCACACTTAATTCGATTACAAAACTTATTCAAATCCTCTAATCAAAATGATAAATGTAGAGACAGATCGTTGCCAGCATCAACTCCTTGATTGCCACATTCCGCAACGTCTTCCATATCCTTTATGCAAATCTCAAGCAGCAGGTTCTGTTTTCATAAAACAGAATGAGTATCAAATACTTATCGAACCGCCACAATTGCAATTTGGACTTAAACACTTATAACATGTATATCAATATATACTTTCTGCCTTGTCAACTTCTCTTGCTATGGGTTCCACTTTGACATGACGCAGCCGAGACACAAACTCACAGAAAGTGATCAAATCCCTTCCCATGACCTAGTCTCCGACACAATTCTTGAAGCTGGGGAGAAGCTAGCGTATCACCCCACCTATCGCGAAACCTGTCATTCATCTCGTGGTTCCAAACAAGCACTAGACGATGATGTATCTCATGCATTATCCTCAGGTGTTGTTCCAAGCAAGTGTTCTCTTTCATCTTGAGTGAAAGAAAACCGTTCAGACATTCGAACCTTACAATTCTAACTTGTGCTGAAAAACTATTTTTCAGCTCATCCACAATCTCCATTGCAATCAAGTTCTTGAATTGTCTTCTTAGGTCAGAATTCATGAAGGTGCACATCATCCACTTGACTTTCAAGTAGGTGGTTCAAAACCACTCCATGTACTCTTCATCACTTGCAGAAAAGTTTTTGGGTTTATCTCCTATTTGTTCTTCTAGCACGTAGAGCTGAGCATGGGTGTTTAGGACTTCTTTCAAACGTAGGTACCACTTAACAAAATTGACCCATCGAGATGCAGTTTTTCAGCAACGAACAGACTACCGTAGTCGACCATGATCTACAAGGATTTTGCAAAGACATCTGGACTTTTGATTATGATAATTTTAGTTCATCTTAATGAACTCCCACTAAACTCAACATCTCTCTGGTTGTTTAGTGACACACGATCCAATCCACTACACCACAACCGATCATCACGTGAGATGATGTAGCTTCAAAGGTGAACATCGCCATGTTGATCATATCGTCCATATGACTCGTGTTTAACCTTTCGGTTCTTGTGTTCCGAGGGCCATGTCTGTACATGCTAGGCTCGTCAAGGAAACCGTAGTATTTTCGCATGTGTAAATCTGGCTTACACCCGTTGTATGTGAACGTTGAATCTATCACACCCGATCATCACGTGGTGCTTCGAAACGAAGATCTTTGACAACGGTGCATATAGGGAAGAACACTTCTTGATATTAACGTGAGAGATCACCTTATCATGCTACCGTCGCGATCACATCTAAGCATAACAATAAGGTGCATAATAAAGGATTAACATCACATGCAATTCATAATTGTGATATGATATGGCCTTTCTTCTTATGCTTTTTGATCTCCATCTTCAAAGCACCGGCAAGATCTCCATCTCCGGCATGATCTCCATCATCGTGGCGCCATCACCATGGTTGTCCACCAACTATTGCAACTACAACTAATGCTACTCTTAGCAATAAAGTAAAGCAATTACATGGTGATTCATGACACGCAGGTCACATAAATAAAAGACAACCATATGGCTCCAGCCGGTTGCCGTACTCGACGACATGCAAGTCGCGAAAGATTACAAACATGATCATTGCATACATTATCACAAATCACAAATTGGCCATACCACATCACATGACCCCCTCTGCAAAACAAGTAAGACGACCTCTACTTTGTTTATGCAATTTTTACGTGGCTTGGGTCAACGAGATAGAACCGTTCTAATCTACGCAAAACCACAACTGGTGATATAGTAGTTGCTTATTTACTCATCCTTTTGAAAGGCCTTCCATTGAAAATTGCATCTTCACTAAAGCAAGATAAACAGACACCCGCCAGCCACTTATGCAAAACAAGTTGCATGTCAATCGTGGAACCGGTCTCTCGTGCGTGGACGAGTAAGGTTGGTCCGGGCCGCTTCATCCACAATACCGCAAAGACGCAAAGTGCACGCGAGAAAGGTAGCAACATAAAATATCAACGCCCACAACACTTGTGTTCTAATCGCACCAACATCTACGAATAGATCTAGGCTCTGATACCACTGATGGGGTCGCAGCATAGAAAACAAAAATTTTCCTACGCAACAAGCGGAATAAACCCCAAGGATCTAGACTACTAGACTAGATGGTAGCGAAGATGAGATCCAATCTCTTACCCTTGAAGATCAACAAACGCGTTTTGTCGGTGCAGGGGTTGGCTAGTCGATCCCCGCAACTAGACTCATCTAGTCGCGAGGAGATGTATTTCCTCGAAGTCCAATCCGACGAAGTGCCACAAGGGGTAGCACCTCCGCGGTATCCACACGTACGGCTCGATGTAGATCTCCGCCTTCTTGATCCCGCAAGCAAGGTGGAGATGGCTAGATGGATCTCGGCACCACGACGGTTGTGGTGGCGTTGATGGTGATGATCTCCACGAGCAGGGCTTCGCCAAGCCAAGAGAGAGGGAGAGGAGGAGCGCAGCAGCCCCTAGGGCAGGGGTGGTGCGGCATGGTGGAGGTGGCGGCAGCCCTCCGGGAGAGGTGGCGCACTAGGGCAAAGGGAGGCGGCGGCTAGGGCAAGGGGGTGCGGCTAGGGCTCCAAGCAAGGGTGTGCCGCACCCCCTCCTCCCTTTAAATAGGTGGGGCAAGGGGGAACCCTAGGCCGGCCGGCCTAGGGCTTGCTTGGCCCCCAAGCAGTGGAGTCCTCCTGGACTCCCCTTCCTTTGGCCGGTTGGCCCATATGGGCCATGTGTGGTGCGGCTGGCCCAAGGGCCAGCAGCACCCCTTTGGTCCATGTGGGCCCCATATCTATGTGGGCCCCACTTCTAGACTCCTCTAGAACTTTCTAGAACCTTCCGGTACCCTACCGAAATATTCCGGAACTTTTCCGATACCTCCGGAAACCACTTTCCTTATATGAATCTTATTCTCCGGACCACTCCGGAACTCCTCGTGATGTCCGGATCCTATCCGAGACTCCGAATCACCATTCGTTCATTCCATCAATTATCTCATCGCTAACCCTAGCTACATCGGAGCGTTAAGTGTGTGACCCTACGGGTTCGAGAACATGCAGACATGATCATATCAATAATCAAGCAACGGGACCGGGATGCCCATATTGATNACTTCTAGACTCCTCTAGACCTTCTAGAATATTCCGGAAACCCTTCAGAAAATCCCGGAAACTTTTCCGATACCTCCGGAAACCATTTTCCTTATATGAATCTTATTCTCCAACCACTCCGGAACTCCTCGTGACGTCCGGGATCCCATCCGAGACTCCGAATCAATATTCATTCATACCATCAATTATCTCATCGCTAACCCTAGCTACATCGGAGCGTTAAGTGTGTGACCCTATGGGTTCGAGAAGATGCAGACATGATCATATCAATAATCAATAGCGGGACCGGGATGCCCATATTGACTCCCACATATTCAACGAAGTTCTTTATCGATTGAACCACGATGCCTAAGATTCTTAATCTCGTATACGATTCCCTTTGTCTCACTGATATTTATTTTTTCCCGAGACTTGATCGTCGATATCTCCATATCTGGTTCAATCTCATTACCCCTGGCAAATTCTCTTTACTCGTCCATAATATAGGATCTCCGTGATTAACACTTAATCACATGGTTGCAACCTTTCTGATGCTATATTACCGAGAGGGCCCAGAGATATCTTTTCCGTCACAAGGAAGGACAAATCCCACTCTTGATTCATGTCACCCAACAAATACCATCGGAGATACCTGAAAGCCACCTTTATAATCACCCAGTTACGAAGTGACGTTTGATGTCCACAAAGTATTCCTCCGGTAAACGGGAGTGACATAATCTCATTGTCTAAGGAAACTATACTTGGCATACTAAAAGTGTTAGCAATGAAACTTGTGTGACACGATCAATTGCAACTCTTTATTATTGGGTCTTGTCCATCACATCATTACTCCTAATGATATGACTCCGTTATCAAGTGACTATAACAAGTCCATGGTCAGGAAACTCTAACCATCTCTTGACTAACGAACTAGTCCGGTAGAGGCTTACTAGGGACACCTGGTGTTTATATTCCACACATGTATTATGTTTCCGGTTAATACAATTATAGCATGGAGAATAAACTATTATCATAAACATGAATATGCTAATAAACCATTTTATTATTGCCTCTAGGGCATATTCCCAACAGTCTCCCACTTGCACTAGAGTCAATAATCTAGTTTACATTTTCTCGATCCAACACTCATGGTGTCTAACACTCATGGAGTCTCAGTGCTGATCATGTTTGCTCGTGGAAGAGGTTCTGTCCGTGTTCTGTACTATACAGTTCTTTATGTTCTTTGCAAAACGTCAATGTCACCTAATTTGACATTACTTTATCATCTCATGATAAACCCGTTATCATCACATGATAATTCACATCATCACATGATGAATATAATATATTTGGTTAGAGAGTGAGATTTTCGTTTCCCTTTTATGCCTACATGACGTATGATCAGTCAAGAGGACTTTCACATAGCATGTGCACCGGAACTCACTCAGTCTTGAAACAAAATTTCTCAAACCATAATATTATATCTTTTAATCCTTGAATTAATCATATACTCCTATATGTTGTAGACTCACAAATCGACAGTGCAATCATGTCACTTCGATATTTTCGATCATGCTTTCGCTGCGCTTCTGCTATTATGAGATCCCCAATCTAGTTTGGTTTTATGACTTCAACCAAGTCTACCAATCTCTAGATTCTATTATCTCAACTCCATGAAAAATGACTCCTCACTTAACATGTTCTTCTAACCAAGAACTTGGGTCACATATCGTCAAATACAAACACATGGTTCTTATATGTTTTCGACCTATGAACAATTCATAGCGAATTCTAACATATCCTCCAACCATCATTTTGTACTGAGTTATCAACTCAATGTTTCACCTATTTTTCACAAGCAGATGAACCTTTCTTCTCTTGTTTTATTTTGAACTCCTTCAAAATCTTACTTAGGTTAAACATCATGACATAATGCTTTATCAAACATATCTATCCTCCATAGATACATCCATCTCCATGGATATTTGACTAACTTCATAAGTTATACGTTGGTTCCTGACTTATTTACAACATTTATGAAATCTCCATTTCACTCAAACAAGATGTTGTAAACTCCCACTCAAATATACACCATACACATATTAAATTGTGAAACCACTTTGGCTCCCACTCAGAAATATGTTATCATTATATTTGACCATGATTTAACTAGCTCCCACTCAAACATATGTCACCACATATTTTGATCTTGGAAAATAGTTTCTGCTCTGACTTAATATATGTCGCCACATATCTTAATTAGATCACACTCGTGTATTTTCTCGATATTTTGGACACCTCCAAAATTCTTAATTAACTATTAATATCGAGAACTCTTTATACGAAACGCTAGTACTTTACTAGCTTTAAGTTTTATTTATTCCCTTCAAAACCCCTTTTGAGGAATAAATATGTGAAACATCACTTTCACAAAAACAAGCAACAATTACTTTGTGATTTAAACTTAACATAGAATGACTCTTAGTCACTTTCGTATTTAAGGTTTCTATTTCTTCTTTGTAGTTTCGTAGGTATGTCTTGTTTCTCAAACATGACAAATAAATCATGAATATTATTTTGTAACCTGACAAAATTTTATATTCTTGAATCCTACTTTTCTTTAGACAAGCTAAACCGAAATTCAATGATCACCATCATCAATTCCTTTATGTGTCAAGTTTTAACCAACATAGCACTTTACATATGTGCCACTTGATACATAAACAAGCAAGGTTTTAGCTTTTCCATTCCATCAATTCTTTTATCAATGAAACCTTTTCACGATAAATCCACTAAAACATTTAACACAATCAACAATTGATTTGTCCCTTTTAGTCTCTCATTGTGGAATCTCTATTCATAGTCACATATGAATATACTACAAACTTTATTTGCAATAGTTTCTAATTATCTCATAATTAATGAAACCACTGTTTCACATAACTCATATGCGAAATGCAAATCATTAAATAGAACCTTATTTCTAAATAGAGTGTTTATCAAATAAATCTAAATGCTATTATCAAACCCCCGAAATAAAACCCTTCTTGAGACCACACAATATCAAATAGTGTGTGATTACAATATCTTAGGACATATCAAACTCCTTTGAAAATATTCTAAATATTGTAATTTGTGATAACACTTCTCACAAGTCCGCATACTAACATATAACTCAAATATTTTGTCTCTTTTGATCAAATCATAAAGACTCAATTTTCTTGTTAACTTAATATCCTAAACTCCAGAAATTTATTTGATCTCATCAAATATCATAACTCGAATAAATACACCTATTTAATCATTTATGATGGAGTACACAAAATATTGACATCTAACATTTGCTGAAAATACAACCAACACTTGTGTTTATTTTCGGCAATTCATGGCACTCTTCCAAAGGGTGGCATTTTAGTCACACTCCTTACAATAAGGCGCATTGATAAAACGTCAAAATGTTTATTCAATATTCAGCACGACTAAAACAATTGTCATTATTAAGTTTTGGATATTTTAGTATGTCTCTTATTTTATAAATGTTCAACCAATTTATCATCTAGATTATAATAAGAATAACACACTTATAATCGAAACTTGTGATTTCCAAAAAGGATCACTCATGAAAATAGAACAACCATTGTCTTTAACATGAACAACCGTCTCACATAAGCAAGACACACTAATTAAAATCACACTTAATTCGATTACAAAACTTATTCAAATCCTCTAATCCAAATGATAAATGTAGAGACAGATCGTTGCCAGCATCAACTCCTTGATTGCCATTATTCCACAACGTCTTCCCATATCCTTTATGCAAATCTCAAGCAGCAGGTTTTGTTTTCATAAAACAGAATGAGTATCAAATACTTATCGGAACTGCCACAATTGCAATTTGGACTTAAACACTTATAACATGTATATCAATATATACTTTCTGCCTTGTCAACTTCTCTTGCTATGGGTTCCACTTTGACATGACACAGCCGAGACACAAACTCATAGAAAGTGATCAAATCCCTTCCCATGACCTAGTCTCCGACACAATTCTTGAAGCTGGGGAGAAGCTAGCGTATCACCCCATCTATCGCGAAACCGTCATTCATCTCGTGGTTCCAAACAAGCACTAGACGATGATGTATCTCATGCATTATCCTCAGGTGTTGTTCCAAGCAAGTGTTCTCTTCCATCTAGTGTGAAAGAAAACCGTTCAGACATTCGAACCTTACAATTCTAACTTGTGCTGAAAAACTATTTTTCAGCTCATCAACAATCTCTATTGCAATCAAGTTCCTGAATTGTCTACTTGGGTCAGAATTCATGAAGATGCACATCATCCACTTGACTTTCAAGTAGGTGGTTCAAAACCACTCCATGTACTCTTCATCGCTTGCAGAAATACTTAGGTTTATCTCCTATTGGTTCTTCTAGCACGTAGAGCTGAGCATTGGAGTGTAGGACTTCTTTAAACGCAGGTACAACTTAACAAAATTGACCCATCGAGATGCAGTTTTTCAGCAACGAACAGACTACCGTAGTCGGCCATGATCTACAAGGATTTTTTTGCAAAGACATCTGGACTTTAGTTTATGATAATTTCAGTTCATCTCAATGAACTCCCACTAAACTCAACATCTCTCTGGTTGTTTAGTGATACACGATCCAAATCCACTACACCACAACCGATCATCACATGAGATGATGTAGCTTCAAAGGTGAACATCACCATGTTGATCATATCATCCATATGACTCGTGTTTAGCCTTTCGGCTCTTGTGTTCCGAGGCCATGTCTGTACATGCTAGGCTCGTCAAGTAAACCGTAGTATTCTCGCATGTGTAAACTGGCTTACACCCGTTGTATGTGAACGTTGAATCTATCACACCCGATCATCACGTGGTGTCTCAAAACGACGAACTTTCGCAACGGTGCATACTAGGGGAGAACACATCTTGATATTCACATGAGAGATCACCTTATCATGCTACCGTCACGATCACATCTAAGCATAACAATAAGGTGCATAAAAGGATTAACATCACATGCAATTCATAATTGTGATATGATATGGCCTTTCTTCTTGTGCTTTTGATCTCCATCTCCAAAGCACCGGCATGATCTCCATCACCGGCATGATCTCCATCATCATGGCACCATCACCATGGTTGTCCACCAACTATTGCAACTACAACTAATGCTACTCTTAGCAATAAAGTAAAGCAATTACATGGTGATTCAATGACACGCAGGTCACATAAAATAAAAGACAACCATATGGCTCCTGCCGGTTGCCGTACACATCGACATGCAAGTCGTGAAAGATTACAAACATGATCATTGCATACATTATCACAAATCACACATTGGCCATACCACATCACATGACCCCCTCTGCAAAAACAAGTTAGACGTCCTCTACTTTGTTTATGCAATTTTTACGTGGCTTGGGTCAACGAGATAGAACCGTTCTAATCTACGCAAAACCACAACGGTGATATAGTAGTTGCTTATTTACTCATCCTTTTGAAAGGCCTTCCATTGAAAATTGCATCTTCACTAAAGCAAGAGAAACAGACACCCGCCAGCCACTTATGCAAAACAAGTTGCATGTCAGTCGTGGAACCGGTCTCTCGTGCGTGGACGAGTAAGGTTGGTCCGGGCCGCTTCATCTCACAATACCGCAAAGACGCAAAGTGCACGCGAGAAGGTAGCAACATAAAATATCAACGCCCACAACACTTGTGTTCTAATCGCACCAACATCTACGAATAGATCTAGGCTCTGATACCACTGATGGGGTCGCAGCATAGAAAACAAAAATTTTCCTACGCAACAAGCGGAATAAACCCCAAGGATCTAGATCTACTAGATGGAGGTAGCTAAGATGAGATCCAATCTCTTACCCTTGAAGATCAACAAACGCGTTTTGTCGGTGTAGGGGTTGGCTAGTTGATCCCCGCAACTAGACTCATCTAGTCGCGAGGAGATGTATTTCCTCGAAGTCCAATCCGATGAAGTGCCACGACGGGCAGCACCTCCGCGGTATCCACACGTACGGCTCGATGTAGATCTCCGCCTTCTTGATCCCGCAAGCAAGGTGGAGATGGCTAGATGGATCTCGGCACCACGACGGTTGTGGTGGCGTTGATGGTGTAGTCTCCACGAGCAGGGCTTCGCCAAGCCAAGCAAGAGGAGAGGGAGAGGAGGGTATGGTGCAGCAGCCCTACGGCTAGGGGTGGTGCAGCATCTATGGTGGAGTTGATGGCGGCAGCCCTCCGGGGAGAGGGGTGGCGCAGGAGGAGGTGATGGAGGAGGGGGGTGGCGGCTAGGGCACCTGGGGGGAGCACACCTTGGTGCGGCAGCCCTCCCCTGCCCCCCCCTTTATATAGGAGGCCAGGGGGGCTGCGCCCCACCCCCTCCTAGGGCCGGCGGCTGGGGGAGGCTTGCTTCCCAAGCAAGCCCCCTTAGGGTTAGGGTTGCCCCCTCCCCTCATGGGCCTTTAGCCCATGCCGCATGGGCCCCTTGGGGCTAGGTGGTGCGGCTGGCCCTAGGCCAGTCCACCACTCCTATATCCCATGTGGGCCCCATACTCCTATGGGCCCCACTTCTAGACTCCTCTAGAACCTTCTAGAATATTCCGGAACCCTTCCAGAAAATCCCGGAACTTTTCCGATACCTCCGGAAACCATTTTCCTTATATGAATCTTATTCTCCGAACCACTCCAGAACTCCTCGTGACGTCCGGGATCCCATCCGAGACTCCGAATCAATATTCATTCATACCATCAATTATCTCATCGCTAACCCTAGCTACATCGGAGCGTTAAGTGTGTGACCCTATGGGTTCGAGAAGATGCAGACATGATCATATCAATAATCAATAGCAGGACCAGGATGCCCATATTGACTCCCACATATTCAACGAAGTTCTTTATCGATTGAACCACGATGCCTGAGATTCTTAATCTCGTATACGATTCCCTTTGTCTCACCGATATTTAATTTGCCCGAGACTTGATCGTCGATATCTCCATATCTGGTTCAATCTCATTACCTGGCAAATTCTCTTTACTCGTCCATAATATAGGATCTCTGTGATTAACACTTAATCACATGGTTGCAACCTTTCTGATGCTATATTACCGAGAGGGCTCAGAGATATCTTTTCCGTCACAAGGAAGGACAAATCCCACTCTTGATTCATGTCACCCAACAAATACCATCGGAGATACCTGAAAGCCACCTTTATAATCACCTAGTTACGAAGTGACGTTTGATGTCCACAAAGTATTCCTCCGGTAAACGGGAGTGACATAATCTCATGGTCTAAGGAAACTATACTTGGCATACTAAAAGTGTTAGCAATGAAACTTGTGTGACACGATCAATTGCAACTCTTTATTATTGGGTCTTGTCCATCACATCATTACTCCTAATGATATGACTCCTTTATCAAGTGACTATAACAAGTCCATGGTCAGGAAACTCTAACCATCTCTTGACTAACGAAGTCCGGTTGAGGCTTACTAGGGACACCTGGTGTTTATATTCCACACATGTATTATGTTTCCGGTTAATACAATTATAGCATGGAGAATAAACTATTATCATAAACATGAATATGCTAATAAACCATTTTATTATTGCCTCTAGGGCATATTCCCAACACCAAGAGCTAGAGGAGAAGGAGACGAGCACGAGGGGCGGCGGCAGAGGACCAAATGGTCACCGGAGGCTCGCTGGCGTCCACGGCCGCGGCGGCAGACGGTGGCGCACGGTGGGGGGCGCGGTCCAGAAGGGGAGGAAGAGGGAGGAGGGCACGGGAAGGTGCGCAAGCTCACCCTGGAGCGGTTGCCGTGGCCGGCGACACACGGGGAGCGACGGGGACGCCGGAATCATCCCGGGCGGCGGCGGCCGCGGTTGAAGACGACGAGGACGCACGCGTCGGCTACGGGCCTCCCCGGCCCGATTCCTTGCGTGGGGAGGGAGAGGAGCTCGAGGCGGAGCTCATGGAGGCGTCGGCTTGGCTCCGGGCAGCCGGAGTCGTCGGCGATTGGAGCGGCACAGCGGCGGCGGCAGGAGCTCGGCGGCATTAGGGTTAGGGTTTTTTTCCAGGGGAAGAATAGAGAGAGCAGGGGGAAGGTGAGCGTCCAAGGCGTCGTGGGGGTCCTCCTTGTCGACGCAGGGGGGCCGCAGTGAGGGAGCAGGGGAGGAGGACACGGCGATGGCAGCGGCAGTGGCGCCAACTGTCGCCCACAGGGAAAAGGAGGGAGCTGACAGGGAGGGCCCCCTGTCAGTGTTTTAAACTTTTCTTTTTCTTTTTCTGCTTCTTTAAAACCAGTAGGGTCTTAGGTATTTTATAGAGCCACTTAAACATTTTCTAAAATTCCACCAAAATTCATGTAGGCTCCCCTTACCATATAGAAGCTTCACAAAAATTGGGGTTGTAAACTAAAAAGTTTTGCACCACATTTATGCTCATAGTGTTTAAATATGGCAATTGGATAAATTCCAACATTTATTTGATTGGAGCAATTAAGCATCTTCAAAAATAAGGAAAATATTCATGGAGGCTCTCACAATAATATTGAAGCTCCCCATGATTTTAGTTTGAAATTTGAGAAGTTGAACTTGGAGTCAAAATTCACCATTTGTTTAAACCAAATTTGAAATCTCCAATTTTATTTGTTTGCTTAACAAGCCATTGCCTTTGACAACTATTTGAACAAATATATTCTTGGAACTTCCTAGACAATTTGGAAATTCTAGAATAATTTAGTTTCACCAATTTGAGCAATGCATTTGGTTTAGAGTTTGGGAAAGTGTTTGTTCCCTTTTAAATGTTTTCCAATCTTGCTTTATTTTTATTTAGCAATTTGAATATGTATGCCATGATGCAATGAAAATAAAAAGTGAAAATTTGGCCCATATTTTAGGGTACCAAATCTGGGCTGTTACAGCGTGTCGGACCAATCCAGATATTGAGGAACTGCAGGCACCGTAGCTTTGAGTTCTCGCCAAGCCGCCTTTTCCTTGCGAGAGGAATCTGTTGCCAGGTTGACGATGAGACTTTCGGCATGCTTAGGGAATTTGCTGCCTTTTTCTTTGGAGGCCGCGTCATCCGACTCTGAAGCAGCTTCCTCCTTCTCTTTGTCGTCTTTCCTGGACTTGCGCTTGTTCCTTGACTTGCCGGCTTTGGGGTCCTTGGCGATGTCCCGATTGATGTGACATTGCTGGATTGTGTGGGAACTCGTCCCATCAGGCCTGACATGATGAACATAGGGGTTATGCTTGATGTCGTCGTACTTCACCGTTGGAGGCCGGGATGATTGGTTATTTGCCGGCTTCTTGCCCTGCCACTTGCCATTGCTCGAACCACCCTTTCCAAAGGCAGCAGCGACCTCGTGAGAAGGGCCGGCTTGGTCTTCAATCTTCTTTTTCCCGGACTCACATCGGTGGTTTTCGGCATCCTCCCTGTTGTCATCATCAGCAGCGGCATACTTGTTTGCACAAGCAAGTAAGCCCCCCAAAGTTTCCGATTCGTCGCTATAGATCATGAAGCGAAAAGTCGTCCCCTTCCTTAGAGATTGCTTGAAAGCATGGATCGCCTGAGTTTCTGAGACGCCTTCGCAAGCATTCTTGATTTCACTCCATCGTGAGACGAACTCTCGGCTAGACTCGTTCTTTTGCTGCACGCACCGCTGTAAGTCGAAAATCGACTTTGGGCGCTTATATGTGCCCTGGAAGTGCTGAATAAAGACACGATTCATGTCACTCCAGATATGAACTGTCCTTTCCGGCAAACCTTCAATCCACATGCGTGCCGTCCCGGTTAACATCAGGGGCAAAAATCGCACTGCGGAGTCGGCGCTGCCTTGATATATATCGCAGGCACTGACATAATCTGAGAGCCAGGTCTCAGGATTAGCCGTACCACTATACTTCTCAACCATCTTTGTTACGTTCGACAAAGTGGGAGGTAGAATTTGCTCTCTGATTGTTCTGCCAAAGCACTTGGGGCCGAGGTATTGGGCATCTCTGGCCGACTTCCTCTCCTCGATTAGGCTTCGAACATCATTGGCTGATGGCGGTTTTCCAACCGACTTTTCTTGTCTTGGTTCTTCCCTGTGACGGCTTTGGCTCGCCCGACTCGCGTTACGCAGAGGGCTTGGAGTCCTTTGCCGTCGTGGAGGGGGTATGTACTTGGAAGGGTTATCTCCCTCGTTGCGCGGTGGAGGCGGCGGTGGAGGTGACATATGATCTCTGTTGCCCTCCCTTCGGGGTTGGTTTTCCCCCTCACGTCGTCGCTCCTGACAGGGTGGTGCTGCCTTTTCCTTGCGAGGGTCCTCCTTTCGCTCACGGCTCTGATGTCTTTCCCGGCCAGCTTCACGATGGCGTGAAGAACCTATCCGGGATTCCGCGCCTCTAGGCTGCTTGTCCTTCGGGTCCTTGTCGCCGCCTTTTTTGTGGCTGCTTGAACCGGCCGGGTCATCATCTAGGTCTGCAGGGGCAGTAACCATTGGCTTGTTGGCAGTTGACTTGTAAAGACAAGAATCGTCGACAAGCCGCCCTGTCTTGACTTGCGAGTCGTTTTGCTGCTGTTGTGCGACCTCCAGAAGATAAGCCGAATACTTGAGCCGAGCGTCACGATCCAATGATTTGTCGAACATGACCTCCTGGGCAGCCTCCATATTTTTGGCTGGGGTATTGAAGTAACACAGGTTTGTCACCGGGTCACGTCGGTGGTGGTACTTCCTCCAGACTGAATCAACATGGTCGGCTTCCCACTTGCTGCGGAAATCCAACCTCTTGTGCAGATTCTTGTCACGAGCCGGACGGAAAACATCGTCAGCCCCCTTTTCTCTCTGCTTTCGGATGAACTCCGTTTCCTTGTTTGTAAGCTCAACCTCACGCTCTACTATCTGGGCTGCTTGCTCTTCTAGCAGGGCGCGGCGCTTCTCAATGTCGTCCAGCGATGCGTTAGGAGGGAGTGGCGTTAGCAGCTGCTTGTACCTCGCCATCCTTTCTTCGTGCTCCTTCTCTGCTGCCTCGCCAGCCGTAGCGTCAATGTCGTCTCCTTCAGCCGACACTCTACCTGTCCCCTTCAATGGAGCCAGTGGTGGCACGAAATCCACCTTGAGATTTCCGGCTTGTGGAGTTTTTTCTTCGCCATTGGCGGCTTTCGAGGTGTTGGGGTCGTCTTTAGGATCAGAGACGTCACCCATCAAAACCTCGGTGGGGCGTCCTAAACAGGATGCAACTTTCCGACTAAAATCGTCGGATTCTCCTTCAGATTCGAGGTCCTGCTCCATATGGGCGGTGTCCCATGATCCGGCTTCTGAATCAACCCCGGCCTGCAGGGCAGGGAGGATAGACTCAGGCTCTATCATCGACTCGTGAGAGCCGGATTCTCCTAAGACGCCGACTAAGTGGAAGTCCGGCGCCGCCATGTTGGAACTTGCGTCGTCTTCAGAATCCTCGTCGTCAGCGTCGAAAGCCAGATCCAGATCGGCGATCTCGTCAGAGTCCAGATACGACTCCTCGTCGAGGTTGCTTGGGTGGGCGGTGGGCAAGCTCGAGGTGAAACCGAGATCGTCCAAGGCCTGGGCAGTGAAGCCGACGAAGATGTTGAAACCGCCGATGGAGACCATGGACCAGCCGGCGGGATCCTCCTTTGTCGGTGTCCAGAAGCCGTCATTGAAGACGTGGCCAGTTCTTGTCTCATCGAAGTAGCTCAGCAAGCCGACCGCGATGGTGTCGCCGACTCCGCCCGTGGCTCCTGGACGGATTGAAACCCCGGACATCTCCTGCCCCACGGTGGGCGCCAACTGTCGTGGTATTGTCGAATCTAGCCGCGGCAGGGGTGCCATCGAGCTAGGTAGAGAGAGGGGTTTTGGAGACGTGGGGTGATCCGGCGACGGGCTGACAAAGGGTTTACCTAGCTTCGGATCTCGCGGCGGTGGCGAGACCCTACGTGCTGCTATAATTCACTCTAAGGCAATATCGCCGAGTTACAGTGGATCAAGATCGAGAGCGTGCCCTAAGGCGTCCCATAGGCCGGCTTATAAAGGCGCCCGGACCTAGGGCTTACAGGAGGAAACCTAACCGACTAAGTACCGAGTTCTACTCCAATCCGGCTTGGGCCCTGCCTTGTGGGCTAAGTCTTCCGCAATGCAGGCCAGCTTCTGGAACCTTCTCTTAGCCGGATGGGCCTCCTACGCTTCATCATACTGGGCCGCCCGGTTAAGCCGGATTCGGCTTACCACCACTATGGGCCACCCTGTTATGCTGGCTTTTAGTCTCCTATACGAGGATACCTGTTCGGCATAACCCCAACATCGCCTGTTTGAAGACATCAAACCTGAGTCATACTAATTTAACACAGTGACAAATAACGTACTGCATCTTTGGGAAAAGTTGAATTGTGTTTCTGTATTTGAACTGGAAATAATATGATATATTGAGCAGTATTGCTGACATTGAAATCCTAATAATAACCAATTTTACCTTCAATTTGCGCACCTTGTTCGGTTGGCTAAAAAAATTCATACATATCATATTCTTTATCACTGTTTATGTCACCTAGTAGATGCATAGAACGTAGTTTTGAAAATTGAAGAATGTGTTCGTAGAAAATTAACATGGGGCGATACTAAATGATCAAACCATGAATGAATATTAATATACCTGTAAGGTTAATTGCTGATCTAGTTGTCGCAACTACATCATCATTTTGGGGGGATGATGTCTTGGTTTCCCTAATGCATTTCATATACTCACGCTTCTTGTGCAACAATGCATTCATCTCTTCATTTGTCATTAGTGAGTATCGTTCCCTATCACGCTGTTGTTTCCTTTCAAAATAACCACGACTTCGTTTCTTCTTATAATTTGCACTTTTAACATAGTTTTCTTGCCCATGAAACCCTTCAGAACTGGATACATTCCGCAATTCTCCGACAAATCTCATATCTCGCACGTAGGTCAAATTTCTGTGTAGCCAATCACTATCATCATCGTTTTCATCCACAGATTTTCCTGCAAGCATACATAGAATGATTAAACCCTACAATCAACACCAATCTATGTAGCCAATCACTATCATCATTGTTTTCAATATCATAGATTAAGCCATATCTAGTGTATGTACCATTTGACTGTGTGTTGGTGAAGTTCGTAAATGGTACACGCTGTGAACTCGATAGGGAAGTTGCCGATCTGTGAGACACCTCCACAAAATCAACACCACTCTGGGTTGCAGCCTTCTGTTGTTGGTAATCAATACTCGACGTGCTTGCATTTCTACATTTTCCTGTAGGCACACGTGAAACAATTAAAATAGTCCATTTTTCCAAAATGAAACAGAACAGGTGTATGTACCATTTGTATGTGTGTTGGTTATGTCGCTAAACGGGGTACGTTGTGATCCCGTTAAGGGTGTCACGGATATCTGAGACAGCTGCACGCAGTTGACATCAACGCTGGTTGCAGCCTTCTTTTTTTGTCTGGCTATACGCTGCCGCTGTGGATACTCTGCTTTTTTCTCGTGGGACAATCGAGCATACCATCCTTGACCACTCTTTCGTTTTTGACCATGACTACTCTGATCATTAGAATTGTGCATTTGGCCCGTAAATTGGGCATTCTCACCGGAGTGCAAAGAATATGTGCCTGATTGGTTCTCCATGTGCGATACCCCCGCAGGTCGACATGAGAAAATATTAAGGTAGTAAATTATTATGAAATTGATGCGTAAGGACTACATACCACTATTTTGTGTGTTGATTTCTGTGGTCAGTGGGTTAGTATGCGATGACTGAGACACGTCGACAATATGAACACCACTCCGGTTCGCGTCCTTCCTTTGTTGTTGGGCTACGCGTTGCCTCTGTAGATATTCCTTTTTCTTTTCATCAGACAACTGAGCATACCACCCTTTTCCACTATGCTGTTTTTGAACTCCACGAATCTGAGAATTATAATAGTTTGTACGGTCCGTAAATGGGGCACGCTCAGCAGATCGTGAAGAAGATTCACCTAGTTGATTTTCTTGCTGATGATATACCGTCTTTCCTTTTATCACATTCAGAATAGATTCATGTAGAATCGTAGGTAATTGCTTCCTAAATAGTTGCATACCCTCCTGCAAATTAGTTATCACAACAAATAGGTTATAAACCCGAATTTGGAATGAATATACTTTCACGTTTCAAGTGAAAATACCTGCGTCACCGTCTGTGCTAGTTCGTGACCTGTCCAGTGTTCCATGAGTTTCAGCAAGAACAACCAACAAGATGAGCTGCAAGTTTAATTCATTAATAGTTAATGTTATTATTCACGTCACTTATCGGTGTGTGGTGAGTGTTTAGCATACCCATCCGATTGCATTGGCTCGTGAACACACTCTACGATTGGCCATTTGGTTACTTCAAGGTCCGGCCACTTGTCACCTTTATTGAACTGACTCGTCTGAGAAGCAATCATAAGATGCTTCTCGAGCCCCTTAAGCTGTAAATAGAAAAGAGTATTTCGATGTATCTTAATACATCTTAATTGGCAATCATGAAAGATGAATATGGAATTAGTATATTCTCACCGTAAGGTGCAGGTCGGATCGACTCATTCGTGAACCAAACGAATCGAGCACCTGTATCCGGTGGTTTCTAGCATCAACATTACATAGATACCAATGATATTGTGTCACATTAATGGGGACGAATAGCTGGCAGAAGAAAGTCAGTTGTAGTCACAATTAGTAAATACAAAATCATTGTTAAATTAAACTATATATATAGTCTTACCATGTCGTGTTGTAGGTAATTAAGTACTCGCCGCACGATGTGGGTATGTTCCACTGGACTTATAGGAAGTTTAGCATCTCGCTTTAATATTGCAGAAGTATGTGTGCTTTCCAAAAATACTCGTCCACCTGCTCTAGTATGTAAATGGTCTTGGATCCGCATGGAGTAAATATATGCATTTATGACCTGTAGTTTGAAACAAATATTATATCAGAAAAATCAAACGTTTTTCATGCACATACATTTTACAATATGTAGCCATGTTAGCTTACATCACCGTCCAACCATCCATCGTCTTTGAACAGACATTCTAAATCTCCACGTGATAAGTTTGCGTCATGTATCCGCACCAATTTGGTTTTGGTAGGGAAGGACATGATATATTATTTAATTGCAGTAAAACTAATTTCATTATCCATCTCTTCCATTGAAACTTCTGTTGACCCCAACTATATTAACATAGACAAAATTAAAAGTCAGGTTAACTAAAGATGTGGAAATTCTTTTGTGCATGATTTAAAAACCACGTCCAATCTGAATGAAAAGATAATTAATTGTAAAAGGGAAATCTTATGAAAATCATTCCAAAAGTAATTTTTTGCGTCAAAATATTCAAATATTGAGCATCGTCAACATGTCAATGAATTAGCTACGGCGTAGATATGGCAATAGAGCGAGCAACATGTCGAATATGGCTGCGTCACCGACATGGCGTCGTCGTCGGTATGGTATGTTCGTCAAGCGCCGACGTGATGGTATGGGCGATGGGGCGTGTGGATCGTTGTGGCTTAGCGAGGTGGCCATTAAAACCCTGACCGCCGCCATTCGTTGGGAGTGCTCTTTTTACTACCAGAGCGAATGATTTTATGGAAGCACTTGGTTTATATAGGTGATGTATTTCTTCTCAGCAATAGTAATCCAGCACGTGCATGAACATATAATTGTATGTAACTGAATCTTCAACATACAAAGATATACAAGTATAACTATTCTCTTATTTCTTCTGGGTACACATCCATCAAGTGCATTAGTGCATACAATTTCATGAAAAAGGTATAGATCCATCAAGTGCATTAGTGCATACATCAGATCCAAATCTGACCGAAAACACCCATGGTGATTTTTGCTGCATACAGTAGCATAGCATAGTAAAGAACTCTAAACAACACTGACCGAGTTTTTCTAAAAAGACATCATCACATGGTACAGTTCGAGATCTTTTGAGGCGGATTTGCCATCTATATGCTGCTTCAGCCATCTTGCTGCCCATAGTTGATAGTGATTTTTTATTTCTTTTCTGCACAGGTGTACATGTACATTATTAATAGGGTTGTTAAATTATAGTTGTGTTAATATTACAGAATGAGAGGATTCACTTCAGTACATGTGTGTATCCTGCCTTCAGATTGTTTGCACCATATTTGTCATATCGTATCAAGTGTTCAGTAAAAGATAGGTGTTCCTGAAGTTGTTCATTTGCGAGGGCCAAACCTGTAGGCATCGAAAGAACAATGTACTGGAATGCTGTAATCTGTATACTGAGTTTTGTCAATTTAAATGGTAAAGGTTATCTTCAGTTCTTCTCTCAGCAGACGTCTTTTACAATAGGAGTCCTACTTCAGAGCCAGACAACAAGAACAGTCGCCAATTCGCTATGTATATAAATCTAACTTTTTATACTTGTTGCATTGTTGATCTAAATGGAATGATTGTTTGTATTTTGCATGATCCTTCTCAGGACAAATTATTATTCCTTGTTTGAGCTGTTTTTCGTATCCGGGTATACTTCACAATAAACTTGATGCAATATATAAACTCCTCTTCCTTTTTCCATTGCTTAGTGGAGTTGACCTGTACTTTAGAAGTATACATGATTCTCAAGTCATTGCTCTCTACACTTCTTCACTTTTTCAGCGACACCTCACAGATGGAGAATCGTCTGTATGTTGTGAATGAGAAAGAACAGTTTTGCTGATAAGCCACTTATTAAGACCTGAAGGATGAAGTTGTTGCTGCAACTGCCAAGAGGTATCGTGTACTGAGAATTCACCCAGTGGAAATAAAGTAGTGTTCGAGTGATAAAGTTACACCAGTAACTTGTAAAATCACCAGAAAGAGAGCAAATGATGTCCATGATTAACTGATAACAGCTGACAGGAACAAGACGATTTAGTGAGATTCTTTAATGTTTCAAGTTGTTGCCTGTAAAACTCCTGGTCAAGGATGGCTCATTTCAGAAATTGGATCCCTGAAGTGCAAACTCACAGCCACTTCCAAAACACAATTTCGCACAATAGAAGAAACAGCAATCGCCACAAACACAAACAAAGCACGGTATTTGTACAGAAGCAACTCTGAATTCGAACTGCAGCTGCAAACAACTTTGTTTCACAATTCCAGTTCAAGTGATGCTACGGTAACAAACAGATCAGCAGGAATACAGCACATATTGGTTTCCTGGTAACTTAGAAGCTGACAAAAGCCTAGGCGATCTCCGACGCCTGCCACTGGATGGAGCCGTGCATGTAATACAAATTCACATTGTACAGGCGCCACAGACTAATAGAAATATTCCATTTCCATTTTGAATACAATGACATACTGTTGAATTTGCTTGGAGAAACTGTAGGCCGGTAGCAATACATCTGACTAAAAGTTCTATTCACCCCATCTATTCTATGTTTTCAGGATTACACAACATGCCACTAATCAGCAATACATGGCGTGTTGCAAAACTGACATAGTACCTGAAACATCTATACTGACATCTAAAACAGATCCTATTTAATCAATAAATATTTGAAATGTTCATACTGGTTGGTGGTGCATGCAACAATTCACACAACATATAAATTACAACAACAAAACATTAATCCAACAGTGACCGATAGACTTCTCCTAAGTCTACTTCATGTGTCGAGAATCCATTTTAGCATACACAACCGCCAGCCATTCCCACCTCTTCTCGAGAAACCTTCCAACGAACCTCATGTCAATCGCTCCACTAATTATTTTTTGGCGGATATCTGCATTTAACATTTGAATTTAATATGTATATATTAATCATTAGTTGTTTTGATATATTTGCAATTTGGTTTTGTGTTAAAATAACTCACCCTGGAGAGGAAGTGCTGTACGATGAGTTGGGTTGAATGTAAAGTTTGTATGCTCTGAAGTATTCAGATCAACTATTTTGTTAAGTTAAACAAATAGAATTATCTCGGTGCTTCAGTAAATATTTTAAAATATAAAATCTATGGTGATGCAAAAAATTCAATTACCAAATTTAATATCTTTCTTCAACATAGTTGCAAACACAATAGGATTGCCGCCTTCAGCCGTTGACCACCGATATGAGTTTTGAATCAACTTAGAACCCCAAATACCAACAGGAATAAGATTGCCCCTACAGTTTGAAGTTTTTGAAATATAATATTACTTTGAAAACATCTTTTTAGTAATATGTTAAAAGATAATTCCGTTGTTTATTTACTAACTTACATACCACGCGTCCATGAAGATCACCTCTCTATAATTGGTGCACGTCCCAACACGTTCACGTTTACAACAGTGAACGACTATGCCAACTATGTCTGTAAGAAGTACCATTAGTCGATTTCGAATAAGAAGTTTCAATTGCTTTGAGTAAGTATTACAGGACTAATGTATACGATACATACCTACAAAGGTTTTATTTGGTCGCTTTGCTACATCCCAAAATGGCATCAGATGCTTTGGGAGTTCTGGGAACTCGAGCGGCAGAGAAGGTTCAACAACTGTCCATCGATTAAAGAAGCACTCATATGCGTGTCCAATCGCTCTAAACTCCACATCTCCCAGGTTAGCATTAACTGTAACCCTGTGAAGAACATACTTGCAACCAGGTTGCAGTATGCGATTGAATCGCTCTACTTCAGTGTGTCCCAAAACATTCGCTTTGATTTTTGCCCCCTTAAATATGTTTGAGAAGATAATGTAAGGTTGTGATAAAACATCTTTACATTTTAGCAATTTATTATCAAAAGTTGTTGGTACTTACATTCTTATCCATTAGAATGAAGGAAACGTTGTCACCATATCTATTTGGAGGAAATTTTACTTCAACCCTCACACACATGCTGAACCTTGCGTAGCCGTTGATATCTCCCTCACCAATATCATCAAAATCCTTAAACCTAGGGGTCGGTGGGTTTTCAATCATGTTTGCATAGGTCCTCTTACTTGTGAGTCTAATGGGTGCCATCTACATAAGAAAGGTGCTAAATATTTAATGGTAGGACAATGTTAGGGAAAGGCTTAACTTTTAAATTTGCATAAATGCTTGATCATGATTTAAACACTATCATTGGTTATATTTCTAGCGAAATAAGGGTGACAGATACTTAAAATCCACTAATAATTAAAGTTCATAGGTTACAGGAACATGACCAGGCTTGGATTCCAAAGCGCTACACTCAAATGGTCGAAAAATCCATAAAGTTCACTCAAAATAACTCACAAAAAGCATAGTATATCATGAATGTTCAGATTATCTACAACAGAGAAGTAAGACACATCTCACCTGAATGCTTGAGAATCAATCAAAAGAATAATTACTTCGAATCGCGGTTGTGCTTCCCAATCCTCTTGAGTGTAGACTCTGTAGAAAAAAATAAAGGATCACGACATACCAATATCAAATCTGATAACAAACTGGTAAGAAGAATTGCACTCTACAGCCAAATTCATTGAGACAACCTATTTGCTAAACTGGTACTAGAAATTAAACATTGCCAGTCGGATCTGGAAAGTTGTATACCATAACCAAAGACATTAGTGTATTGTTAGAAAGAAATCATATGCAGGAGCGACGTTTGCACTTAAAATGACCATAAAAAGCACGTATCTACCACTGATACTTAAAATTTACAAATAAGGTTGGAACAGTCCATTCAGTTTCTTCTCTTGACCAGTAGTTATTACCAATCCCTAGCTCTCCGGTCATGAACAATCCTATGATAGGTAAACATCTAGAAGCAACAAAGGGTTTATTCTTTTGATTATAGATGATATTGACTGCTATAGTTCTCCGATACTAAATCAAGGCTCTCCAGTGAAGGGTTTTTCTTTTGCTGATTAGTAGGTTGAAAATATCATCAGTGCTAGGACCAATTGATGCCAAGAGATGTTGATCACAAAATTTTAGAGTCTACACAACAAGCTAATAACAATGAACATCAAACATCATCAGTACAAGCTACCAGTTAATAACGGGTTAATAAAAACCCATCACATCAATAGATGCAGACCCCAAATTTGCTAACCTAGATTTCTACTGTGCTAGAAAATAATATATATATAAGTAAAGAGGACAGTTGCAGCAGCTCAAAGGAACATATTCAGAAGAAAAAAAATGCAGAACATGCATTGCCTGGTCGAATTCTAAAACTAAAAGCACAAAGGAAGCAAAGCAGCTAGTAATAGAACTATTCAGCACTGCAATAACTTCGCTTGTAGGATCTGACAATCTTTTAGTCCTGCAATGTCATATACTTTTATCGCTTGTTGTTCCAACACTTGTCAATTGCTTTTTCTTACTTCCAGGTTATGGAAAATGGCATTGTCTATGTAGTCACTGTGGAGGGGCAGAAAACAGGGTTTTATGCAGATCAACGGGAGAGCCCTGATTACATATCCACGCTATCTAAGGACCAAAAGGTTCTCGACCTTTGCTGTGACAGTGGTGGTTTTGCTCTTAGTGCAGCAAAGGGTGGTGTTATTGGTATGGTATAATACTGCAAGCTAGTGTACCTTTTTAGTCCTCCATTCATATGCTCCCAAAGTTCATCACAATTAAATTTTACTTTAATTAATATTGACTGCTATAGTTCTCCGATACTAAATCAAGGCTCTCCAGTGAAGGGTTTTTCTTTTGCTGATTAGTAGGTTGAAAATATCATCAGTGCTAGGACCAATTGATGCCAAGTGTGAATAAAAACACAGCATCAACTAATTGCGCGACGAACGACACAGAATACTACTGAAATACTCTAGCAATAGGGGCAGCAAGAATGACGCCAGGGCGCGCCGCAGCCCAATCCAAATGCAAGATGGCGTCGACACTCTTACATGTTTGGTGTTTATTTTCGGTCAAATCTTTGAAGGAAGCTGACAGAATCCTTGTGCGACACCGGATCGTGAAGTAAAAGGAACAACATAGGTTACAACATCCATCAACAAGCTAACACAACAAGCTAATTCCATATTCATCAATAACGTTGATCGCAAAATTTTAGAGTCTACACAACAAGCTAACAATGAACCTCAAACATCACCAGTACAAGCTACCAGTTAATAACGGCTATCCAACAATTCATCATAACCTAGATTTCTACTGTGCTAGAAAATAATATATAAGTAAAGAGGACAGTTACAACAACTCAAAGGAGAGACATTTGCTAACCTGCCAAGATAGATAGGCTTGCTCTCTGAATCCTGTTAGAAAAACACTCAACATCAGGAATTTTCCAAGGTAAATTACAGAATGAACGTGCACATTGCCGAGGGTCTTCCACAGCTATGAAAATAATCTGCTTTAAAATTCCACAGCTATGAAAATAGAACATTATTCTTGAAACTTTATCCTCAACAGGGACAGCAACAGGTGTTTCTAGATTCTTGTAGAGACATGCATGCACAGATGTAACTTGTGTAGCTCTAGTTGGATTTCTAGTTATTTGCTATGCCGAAGTGGATATTTGCTTAGTTTATTTTGTCTTATAGCATCAATCATGTTATCTGATGCAATGTATGTATTCCTAATCAACATGCAGGGCCATGTTCTGAACCATATGGCAATGAAACACTTTCTGATGCTGAACCTGTGAACAAAAATTCTGCTCTTGATCTTCTGGTGTCTGCTGATGCAGATCAATCAGGTTCGAATCAAAATATTCAGAACAAAAAAACTTAAGGTCTCTCATGAATCCATGGATTTATCGGCGCAGATGACTGAACCACATCACAATGGCTCAAGTAACATCTGTTTTGATGGAACGGAGATTTTCTCAAGTAGCGATAAATGCCAACAAAGGCCATCATCCTAGAGCTCTTAGTGTATTGGTGACCCAGGGATTTCAAATGGACCAAGAGGTGTTCGCACAAGAAACAAATATAAACTTAAGTTGGCACTGCCTAAAGGTTTTCATCTAAAGGATAATTATTTGACAATGGAAAAGAAGGTAGGTGCCGGTCTAGCCCAGCCGTACGGGGCACTCTACCCAGATCGATCGAAAAATTTGAGAGAGGCGATCAGGAGAGACGGGCTAACCTGGCTGGTGGCCGAATGACAACGCCGTTGCGACGTCGTGCAGTGCGGAGGCGGCGATCTCTCGAGGGATTGCGGAGGTGGAGGCGTCCTGGCCCAAGCAGTGCGGCGGCGGCCTCGTCCCGTCCCGGCCAGTGCAGCAGCGCCGTACTCCTCCCGCGTGCAGTGCGGCGTGGCGTCCTCCTCTCGCGGGCGGTGACGGCGACGGTGCCGTCCTCCTCTCTCAGGCGGAGGTGAGGGATGCGAGAGGAGTGGGGGAAGGGGACGTGGAGGGGGATTTGAGGTGTAGTCTCCATGTCCTCCACGATCGGCGGTTGTCGCACGGAGCTGACCGGCGGTTGCCTTGATTTGACCGGGGCCGGGCTGACCTGCGGTTGCCATTCAAGGATGCGGCGCCGGGGGATTGGGAGATCGACGACGGCGCGGGAAGAAGAGGAGGGGATGGTGGAGGGGCCGGGGGCTTCGAGCAGCGGCGCGGCGCAGCCGGCCTCGCTAGGAAATCGACGGGAAGAAGAGGGGATCGGCGGAGCTGGAGGTTGGGCGGCGCGGTGTTTCCTCTTTGCGGGCGGTGCGGGCGTGCGTCTCGTTTTTTTTTTTTTTTGTGGCGTGGGCGGTGCGATGTGATGAGGTGCTCATCACTGGGAGGTCCTGGGTCGTTGGATGCGTGTTAGATGGTTGAGATGTGTTGTGTCATACCCCCTCTCTCTCTTTTAATATTAGTGGAGATGTGACACGAAAGGGGAAAAAATGTAAACTGTATATGCGTGAGACCAGACCATGAAAATAAAAGCTTTGCCAAGTTGGTAAAACATGTCCCCTAAATAAAGTTGGTAAAACGATTACTTCTAGTCTAAAAAGGACGCTTCCTATTACACTAAACCTCGTTGGCAACAAGCTGATAAAGTAAAGATTCCAACATCCGACCTCTGCAAATCTACTATGCACATTGTTAGCATTAATCTTGATCAGTCGATTAGGTAAGCGTTGATTTTGGATGGATTGCCATATAAGTGTTGTACATGTGCAGAAGTACTAGTCATATATTTATACAATGTCAGGTCGTGTAAGTGTGTACCGAGAAAACTTAGACAAATAAAGAGAAAAAAAAGGCTCAAGACGTACATTTGACAAAAGTTTTCCGAGCGTACGTGTGCTTTTAAATCTTCATATGTGATGGCTCATGTCGGCGAAATCCAACACACACAACCGGTAAAGAAAAAGTAGATAGAAGAAGATAGAAGAAAGTCCATTTTTGGTTCTTGAACTATTCCAAAAGTTCACTTTTAGTCCTAAATGTTTTTCTAGGTATAAAATAAACCCTCAACTTTGCCTAACGTCCAAACTGACGGTTTTGCTGATTTTTCTGGCTTACTAGAAAACCACGGCACAAAGGGCATAAAAAAAGGAAAGAAATCCTATACGACCGGGTCGTACGACAACCTTTGCTGGACCAACTCGAGCTACCGACGCGTGGCAGACCAAATCTCGATGCAGTCAAGCAATTAATCCCCTGTTCGTCTTCTTCATCTCATCATCTGGCTGCCTCGTTTCTTCTCTCTGCGATGACGCTTCAACAATCAAGATGACTGACATCACGGCGCAAGTAGAACGAGCGTACATGGGAGCCTCTCTGCCGGAATACTCTAGGCCAACAGCTCCTCCTGGTTGGACGGAGATGCAGCGAGCAGCCAAACATCACCATCGGCTACTGTCTAGGCATCAGTCGGTGCCGGCATGCCGCGAGCAATGGTGTCGAAGAGGGTGGCCGTGGGCCGTGCTGGGTTCGCAACGCAGCAAGCAAGGAATTTGCGTCGCCATGGATGCCGGGGAGAGCTCGGTCGATCCATCCGACGAGCGTGTCCATGAACGCCGGTAGCAGCGATAGCCCGTGGATCCGCCGACGAGAGTGGCCGCAGACACCTGGGAGGGCAGCAATCGCCAGTGGTTCCGCCGCGACGAGCGTAGTCGTCAAACTCCGGCGGCATCGCTGACAGAGAATTGGGGATAAGTTGGTTAGATTGCGTTGAGATTCCTTCTGCCACGCGTCAGCATCGCGAGTTGGTCCACCCGTGGGAGCTATACGACCCGGTCGTATAGGATTTTCTTCCTAAAAAAAAATCAGCTTCTCCATTTTGTGACTGTTCAATGAAACAAAATGAGACCGCGTAGGCCGCCAAGTCCAAAATATACACCAGAAACAAGCCGAACAAGTAAAAGGGAGACGAAATTTCATATGAACTGCTAGTAAATAACAGATTACATAGTAGTGCTAAGTGCTAACCGAGTTCAGACAGGCACTAAATCACTAATACATAAAGGCTGATTCTTATCCTTCCCTTCTCTCTCTTCACTACAGTACCTTGAGAGTCGCCTATCTGCTCCCGGGCCAAACCGAGGCTCTCCCCGGCGGCGCTGCTGTCCGGCGGAAGCTAAGGCGAGGTGCCGGCGTTCGAGTTGTAGATTTTAGATGTAGCTTGTCCTATATGGCATATGGGAGTAGGTCACCGGAGCACGTCGACTGGCTCCGATGCGTTCTGGGCGTTGTTGTCCTCGCTGCTGCGCTCTGGCTAGTGCGGCTGGTGGGGGCTCCGATCCCAGAGATCTCCGGCAATAAAGTCGTCTCCTGGAGTTCTTCGGCTTGTGTGGTTTCGCACGCCACTGATCCGTCGACCTCGGCCATCTCCCCCAAGCTTCCATGGAGGAAGTCGGATGAGGAGGCCGCGTGTTCGAGCTCCTCCATAAATAAGTGCGTTCGATCCGGCTTTCTTTGGATTGGGTGCTGCGCTGCGGTGACTGTCCCTCTGGCCGGCCGTGGAGGCGAGGGGATGGGATGGGTTACTGCTATGCGCGCTTGATCTGGAGTTGGTTCTGTGGAGTTGCTACAGGGGAGTTCGAGCTGCCCCTGGCAGTGTGCTGATTTGAAGCTGCGGCTGTTCGTGCTCTGGAGGTCAGAGCGCGACGTCCTCGGAATCATCTCGCCGTCCTCTTCAATAAGGCTCGCTTGCGGCTCGGATTTTGTAGTGGCGGAGCTGCGACCTTCTTCTTCTGGCCGTCGAGGTGATGGGCGGAAAGGTTGGGTCCAGGTTCTGCTTCCTACTCAGCCCGGGAAGCAAGGTTACTCAGCTGCAACCGGTGTGATCTCTGGGAGTTCTCCTTCGGCAGTTCTTCGTCGGCAACAGGTCGTTCGACTGCTGAATCTTCAGGCTGAATGGCAGCCACTCCCCCCTGGTTGACGGCTGTTTGCTGGCCCAGGGTTCTTTCCAACTTCCAGGCCGTTGTGCCATTACGGAGGCCCTATGGCTCCGATGCGGCGAGCTCCCGCTACAGCGCTCCAAGTGGTCATGTCCCCGGTAGTGCTGTAGTTGGCCGGCGTCGGAAGCGTCATCATTTGGGTGGAGGAGGAGCTAGGAGAAGCACTGGACTTGATTGCTTTTTTAGTTTTGGTTCCAAGGGCTTCAGCGCAAAAAAGCTGGACCATGTTGTAATTTTTTCCTTTTTTCTGGTCCTATTTGTAATTTGTACTCCACCGACAGCGGTTTAATGCAGCTTTCTTTGTACAAAAAAAAACTAAACACAGGAGGAAATCAGCCATAAACCTAATAATCAAGGCAAGTCAACTTGACGGTATCGGCGTGCAAGCCAGCTCCAGAAGACAATGAGCGCCACGGCTAAGTGCACACTGGATCGACGGAGGGGCACCCTCCTTAGTCGTGGCGCACCCAACCGTTGTGCGCCACGGGTAAGAGTATAGCCGTGGCGCACATTATTCCAATGCGCCACCAAAAAAGGGTTCCGGAGCCAAAAAATTTGACCCCACATAGCCGTGGCGCACCACTATTTTGGTGTGCCACGGGTAATTACCCGTGGCGGTACGCCACGGGTAAGTTTGCTACTTTGTGCTCCCATGCACCCCTCCCCCCCCCCCCCCCCATCGCCTTTTCAGTTTTGGAAAAGCTAAAAGAAAATGTAAAAAAAAATTCAAAAAATAAAATCCTTTAAGATGTAGTTATGTTATGGAACCTAGTTTTTAGGTAAAATAATAAACATGAATTTAGACATATTTTTGCAATAAAACATTATGCTCCGGTAAAACGGCGATAACTTTTGCATACGAACTCGGATTTCGACGTTTAATACTTAAAAAAAAACTAGACGAAAAGTTACATCCAAATCAAATGGCCTACGGCCTTTTGAGCTGTTTTCGATCTACAGAATCCCAGAATTCGAAAGGGAACACATAGTTTTTTGAGGTTTAAGATTTCTGGGCAGAAAAATAATAAAGGGTCTAACTTACCCGTGGCGCATGGGAAGAGTGGTGCGCCACGGGTACTTATATAGCCGTGGCGCACCAATATGAGGTGCGCCACGGGTAACCTGAGGGGCATAATCCGCGTGCTCACCATCCGACGGCTCCTAGCGATTTAAAGAAACACACGATCTGTGTGCCTGTCCGTGCTTGTCTCTGATTGGTCGAGAGGGGGCAGACAATCCACCCCTATTCCTTCTCTCCTTTCTCCTCCTCTCTCCATATTCTCTTCCTCCTCTCTCCTTCATTCTCCATCCCTTCTCCTCTCTCCTCCCTCCCGAGCTCCATGGTCCTCCTCCTTCCCGAGCTCCTCCAGCCGCCGCATCCTCATGCTGTTGTGCTCTTCCATGCTCGACCGCGCCCGGTGACGACGAGCACCGACGAGAAGGGCCACGCCGACGGACTCAAGCAGAGCCGTGCCGACGAACTCGAGCCGAGCATGAACTCCCCCGGAGACGTCGACCCCCAACGGCCACCGACCACGAGCTCGGCAGCGGTCGAGCATGAACTAGAGGTCGGCGCGGTCGCGAATCCCCTCGCTCCGGGCGACCTCCTCGACGACGGCGAGCTCCTCCACAATGGCGAGCTCCTCCACGACTATGGCCTCCTCCACGACGCGAGCGATTCCATGGTGAGCACCTCCATGAGCACCCTCCACAACGGCCGGCGAGCTGGGAGATGCCGACGTGGGCGGTGGCCGGCCGTTTTTTTTTTTAATTCGGAAATTCATAGCCGTGGCGCACAGGTGCGCCACGGGTATGTGCATATAGCCGTGGCGCACTAAAACTAGGTGCGCCACGGCTATGTGCACATACCCATGGCGCACCAGGACCCCTGCGCCACGGCTATTGTGTTACCCGTGGCGTGGCAATCCGTGGCGCAGCGCCCTGCGCCACTGATACGTCCATTTTGCATCACTATTTTACATCATAATTTACCTTTATTCATTGATATATTTCATATTATGATGCAATACTTATGTTATTTTACCTTATTTTGCATGTTTTGCAATTATTGGGATGCATCTGCCGGAGCCCGGAATCAGCTGGAAAAGTACCTGTCAAGATACCTGACGTCGGAAGCTCCAAAAATTCCAGAAAAAAACGGAGATAAATATTTTGGGAAATAAGTCAAAGAGCCAAAAGGGCACACGGAGGCGAGCCCCAGGGAGCAGGGGCGGCCCTCTGCCGCGGGTCCACCCTGGGCCCTGGGTGGGACCCGCCCTTGGCCCCTGTGCCCCCCTCCGGCTCCCCTTCGGCGTATTACTTCCCTTTGACCTAAAAACGTCGGGGGGATCGACCAACAATTTTTCCGCCGCCTCCACGAGGCGGAAACCAGACAGAGAGAAGAAGAGCTCCGGCAGGGAGAAAACTGTCGGGGAATCTCCCTCCCGGAGGAGGGGGGGGGGAATCGCCGCCATCGTCATCGCCATCACGCTGGGCATCATCGGGATCATCATCAACATTAGCACCATCATCATCGTCGCCATCCCATCTCATCTCGCTGTAGCAATTATCATTGTGTTGCTATTAGTTCATCAGAATCGTATCCCGGGCATTGATTACCACTTGTAGTTGATGTTTGAGAATTTTATCGGTGAATTATCATTACAATCAGATTGTTGCCCATGTTCATATCACTTCTGATCATGATCCATATGATGTCTTGTGATTAGTTCGTTTGGTTCTTGAGGACATGGGAAAGTCTAGTTGCTAGTAATTGCATAATGTTGAGTAATATTTAATGGTTTGATTATATGTTGTGGTGTAATTCCTCTAGTGGTATCGTGTGAACGTCGACTACATGATACTTCACCTTTCAAAGGGCATAGGGGAATGCATGGTGTATTTAGTTTGCCTATGGTAGGGTTGCAGGAGTGACAGAAACCTAAACCCCAATTCGCGAACTAGTGCACTAGGGAGTGTAGGGTCTCGGAGTTTAAGGCTGTGTTTAGGTTTTATCTTAATTACTTTCTTGTAGTTGCGGATGCTTGCAAGGGGTTTAATCACAAGTATGTATTTGTCCAATTAAGGGCGGTGCATTAGCACAGGTCCACCCACACAGCATTTTATCAAAATGTTGAAGATTAATCACCGGCGTGCAATGAAAACGACTAGGCAGAAGTTCACATTGTCCTCGAGAACATTTTAATCATCATAAGTAACACAACTGGCCTGTCCTTTGAGCTTAAAAGGATTGGCTATTTGCTGTAACTATTGTAGCACCCTTTTATTTAATTGTTCTTTATTGTTTCTTTATATCAAAACTATAAAAATATTTTTCTTTTAGTGCTTGCAGTAAAACCTTGCTGAAATCTACTTGTCAACACCTTCTGCTCCTCGTTGGGTTCGACACTCTTACTTATCGAAAGGACTACGATAGATCCCCTATACTTGTGGGTCATCAAGACTCTTTTCTGGCGCCGTTGCCGGGGAGTGAAGCGCTATTGGTAAGTGGAATTGGTAAGGAATGTTTTTATTGTAGGTGTTGTTTTTATTTCTGTTTGTTACTTTGCCCTATACTTATGGGTCATCAGCCACGAGTAAGCATTTTCGGTGCGACACGGGTAAGTTTTTTTGTGCTAGTGGAGGAAGCGAAAGGACGTGTCGAGGCGCACCGGCGTGAGCGGCAGGAACAGGCGGATGTAGCAGCCGATGAGCGCCGCCAGCCACGAGTAGACGGCCCACGAGACGAACAGGGCCAGCTGCCAGGGGAGGTGCCGGATGGGAGGGTACGGCGGAGCACGAAGACGCCGATGGCGGGAAGGCCGACGGCCAGGGAGAGCAGGATGCCGATCGAGACGGCCCACTGCAGAGACCGGTCCCTAGTGTACGTCTCCTCGACTGTCAGCTCCATCCCCGCTGCCATAGCTTTCAAGATCTCGATTGTTTGGGGGGAGTTGGAATCGCTCTTTGCCTTTCTCTGTTGCTGAACTTCTTGTGATGCGAGACATATGATCCATTGTGCGGGTAGTATATACAGATGCAATTGAGAGATCATCGGACGCGTCGCTTCTAATCCGGCGACCGCGTACGGCGGCCGGGGAGAAACGCGGAGTGCTGCTCCCGCTTCTGCGTTTCGAATCTGCTTCCCCACGACCCTTTTCCGCGTTTTGGATCTGCTTCCTTGGGAACAAACCGCGGCTTTACGTTCCCAGACACCGCCGATTTGAATAGAAGCTTCGTTCTGTGAAGGAGGAGCCACGATCTAGTGTGCAAAGGGTGTTCTCGTCATTGTGTTCTACCGTAGACCTGTTGTTAAGCGTTCTGAACATATTTGCGGTTTCCTGCTTAGTTCGAGCACCTATACAGTACAAGAGACATAGCTGATGTAGAATGTGCGGCCAGCTTGTTGTTTGCTACTCTCGCTGATCCATAATAGTACAAAAGTTATACTTCCTCCGTCCCAAAAAGGATGTCATACATTTGTCCAAATTCGAATGTATCTAGACATGATTTAGTGTATAAATACATTCAAATTTGGACAAATCTGTGACATCCTTTTTAGGACGGAGGGAGTACTAACTTAGTACAAAATCTCCGCCACTTATTATGGATTGGAGGGAGTATCTCTTTTGGGATTGTTAAAAATCGTCGTACCCTTCTTTGCATTTTTTCTAAAGCCTGTTCAACCTCTTGAGCTATATGCTCAAATAAAATCATCCCAGCGGGCGATGGTCCACACATGGCAGGCATTCGGCCAATTTGGTAGAAATCATTACATTTTCTCTAAAATTCATGTGCGCTTCTTCCGTTTGAAATATTTTTTTTTTTTGGAGAACTGCTCGCGGTATTCGTGTTACATATCTGATATATATGGACACCTGACAACATATGCACTTGGGTGTATGTGGGTCTGATCACATCCTGTATTCTAGTTCTTGGGCTAGAACTTACAAATACGTCAAGATGATGCCCTTGATTTGGGATAGACTAAGCATATGTTGAGTTAAGACCGAACATCTCTACAGTACTACATGGATTGTTTAGCGAAGCCAACAAAATATGGAACTGTCACACACTAGGATGAGGTACCTTTTCTTGAAGGTTTGTGACATGGTTGTACATGGAAGTGTTGCAGACTGGCGCAACCGGAGATAGCATCGGTAGTATCGGCTAATTATTTTTGAGGAAATAATAGGCGGTACTTCCGAGGTGGTACTGCTGGCAATACAATGCCTGCTGGACTTTGGTAGTAGTCTGATACTAGAATCGGTAGTCAATAGTAGGAAACTAGCTATAGGTGGAAACTGATTTTATGGCGCATCAAATAGTCATGCGCCACAAAAATATTTTTTGTGACGCATTGTTTTGCATGCGCCACAGAAAAATTGGAATTCTGTGTCGCATGGGGCCTCATGCGCCACAGAAATGACTCTTTCTGTGGCGTATGGAGCTAGACGCGCCACAGAAATGTACATGCGCCACAGAAATATGGTGGGCCCCGACACCAATGATTGGGAGGGAGCCATTTCTGGTGCGCATGGGGCCACATGCGCCACAGAATTGTTGAAAACAGATCCCAACCGCCCCCCGGGGATCGCCTTTTCAGTTTTGCACCAAGTTAAAGAAAATGATAAAAAATTCAAAAAATAAAATCCTTTTAGATATAGGGAAGGTTTAGGGTCTAGTTGTTAGGAAAAATTAAAAATACACATTTTGACTTTTTTTTCAAAAGTAGGTGAAAAAATATTAAAACGGCCGTAACTTTTGCATACGACGTCGAAAAAATGCGTTCAATATCTCAAAAAAAAACTAGAGAAAATTTCGGAACCGCCCTCACCGGGTTTACCCCGGTTGGACTTTTCTCAGATTCTCAAAATTACGAAAGAAAAAAAAAGTTATTTTGAAAAGAAGAAATTTTCCTGCAAAATCAAAAAAATTCAAAAAAATATAGAAAAGACAATTATGTGGCGCATATCCACATATGCGCCACAAAATTGTTGGGTGGGATTCGAATTTGAATCCCGCCGGCACCCCCCTTCTCCCTCTATTTTTCCCTTCTCTCCTTCTCTCCTCCCCTTCTCCCTCCACTTCTCCTCTCCCCTTCTCCTCCATTTCTCCTCTCTCCTTCTCCTCCCTCCTCCTTCTCCTCTCCTCTCCTCTCCTCCACATCTTCTCTACTCCTCTTCCTCCACCTCCACCTCTGGCGACCTCCTCCACCACCCCGGCGACCTCCACCTCCACCACCCCGGCGACCTCCTCCTCCACCCCGGCGACCTCCTCCGATGACATCCTTCTCCTCCTCCTCCTCCACCATCTCTGGCGACCCCCATCCCCCACCCACCCACCTCCGGCGACCCCCTCCTCCACCCACGGCAACACGGCCTCCGACGAGCTCCAACAAAATTCCGGCGAAATTCCGGCGGCTAGATCTAGATCTGGCCGCCCTTTTTTTTAATTCAAAAAAAAATTCTGTGGCGCATGGTGGTGGGCACGCCAGATGGTGCGCCACAGAATCTGGACATTTCTGTGGCGCACCACCGATGTGCGCCACAGAAATATATTTTAGTGGCGAGATGTCTGTGGCGCATCCCACCATTTCCAGGATGCGCCACAGAAAGCCAATTTTGGTGCGCCACTAATAGGCCTTTCCCTAGTAGTGAGTGCCGCTCCTATGAATGGGGCAGTACTATCAGACACGAAGATTGGTATTACCGTACCTCGTAGAGACACATGTAGTACCGCTCCTGGGAGAGAGTGGTACTACCAGTGTTGCCACTTGTACTATTAGACCTCGGAGGATCTGTGAAATCAGGTTAGAGAAGTTGATCTCCTCAAACTGGAAATGCTTTGGGGTGAAATTTTGGTTCGTGTAAGTGAGGTAGAATCCACCCATACCTTCTGAAGCGGAACCCCTCTTGATAGTATAGTTTTCATACGACTCAAACAAAACAAAAAAATACGGAAACACCCCCCCTATTTTAGGTACTTTGGGGACCGCACATTGTCATATTTCCCTTGAAGAGTAGCTTCAACCCCCCTGTTTTGGACAACTTGCAGGTTTTCCGTTTTAAAATTCATACACGAATAGATCTATATCTCCCTATCACACTACGTGTTCATGTGTGTTTGTAATGTGTTTTTTTCAACATCTCTCTCACCTACCCTCTTGATGATCTACTGTCAGTCCACGTTATGACGAGGTCTACATAAAATAGATGTGAATCGACAATATGATTCCCTTTCGGCAATTGATTTCGAGTTTCGCTAATGGTAGCTCCTCAATTTCGTATTCTTTTTGGACTTATTTTAGTGTTTTTTTTGCCAAATTCAACTCACATGACCGATTGTTTGAAATTTCCTTTGACCACTACATACCTTCATCTCGTTATTCCACCCAACTCATGCTTTATGTTTTATTTTGACGGCCATAGACAAAGTTACTGTAAGGGCTTCTTACATGCTTACTCTTAAGATAGCCATAAGTTGCCCCTCACTCAGTTTTCTATCGCTAAGTTTGTTATAGGCGGTTAAAATCTTCTCGATCTTTAAAGCCTTCATGGGCTTTAAACTCAGGCCTATAACCGAGATGTCCAACAACTAAAGCTTACAACCTCGTACAACTTTTAACTTCCGTCACATGAGAGAGAGAGAAAAATAATAACTATTTTATTGCTTATGACCTTGCCATACTCTTTAGGTCGATCGCAACGAATTTTCTCTTGGGCACCCCTGCAATGTTTAAGAACTGGTCCTAAGCTCACTTTATGTCTTTATCCCTTATGGCAGTAGCGGACCCAATAATACTTTAAAGCCCGGGCAAACAATTGATTTAAATATTTAGGGTGTTAAATTTTTAGCAAATACGTATGAAAATACGTTGTGACGGCCGACCGGAAGCCTGGGCGGCTGCCCGGGCAACAGGGACGCTAGGTCCGCCACTGCCTTATGGCATGCCTCTATTTCCACATTGGAGACATCCTAAATGTGATAGTGTGAGGTAAAATTCGACGTGTGAATCTCAGAATCTCTTGCATGCAATCAAACACATAGCTTGCATTTCTGCTCTAATACACCCTCCCACTTCGTGGACAACTAAACAAATTACAGAACATGGCCTCGTTTCCGAATAGGCATGCTCTACACGTCCATAGCCATTGGTACGGGGACAAGAGAAAATTTTAGGGGCGGTTCAAACTTTGAGTGGATTCAGAAACATTCGGAATGATGTATCATGTACCACGATTTGAGAAAACGCATGAATGTGCAAATACGCCATAGTGGGCCATCCATGTGCGTGAAGCCCTGAACTACAATATCGATCCAACTGTACAGTCAGATACTGAAGCCTAGCCCGGCCCAGCCCATCTCAGCCCAGTTAACACACTAGGGCTCCAGTGTTTATGCCCAGATCAACCCACTTCCGCACCTGGACTTCGCACTGAACTCTCGCCGAAACCCTCGACCACACTCCGTCTTCCTCCTCTCCGGTACGGCCACCTGCCGGCTGCCTTTCCGGCTAGCTATCCACCGCCGGTATAACCACCTCCCACTTTGCCTCCTCGACACCATCCTATTTGAATCCCTCTTTCAATTTGGTGGCTTCCCTTGCTCACCAGCGCATTTATTACTAGGGCGATGGAGTCTTCTCAGCCGCAGCCCGCCGCCTCCAGCTCGGGCGACCTACCCCGGGACGCGCTCCTCGAAATCTTTCTGCGCATCCCGGCCAAGGATCTATGCCGCCTCCGCGCTGTCTGCCCGTCGTGGCGCGCCCTCACTTGCGACCCGCTCTTCGTCGCGGAGCACAAGTCCCGCCACCCGGCTCTGCTCCTCGCCGTGGCCTACCGTGACCAGGACATGGTAAACGGCGTTGATGTTGTCGACTTGTCCGGCAATATCGTCAGGCGGATTCCAAGCATTGAGTATGATATTCATGCTACGGACGAGTCAGGCAATGTCCTTGCGGTGATTCCAAGCAGCCACGACAGCATCCGTGTTCTGCGCACCCGTCTTGATCTCATCTGTTTCACTAGGGAAATCCACCCTTTGGGCCTCTGGGTGCTTAACCCAGCCACCGGGGATACTCTCGTTTTGCCAGAGTGCCACTCGGAGGAATTGACGCGTGATGATGATATACAGAAGAATTATGGGCATGGACAAGTGGAGTCATGTGCTTTGGGGCAGGTTTCCTCCACGGGAGAGTACAAGGCGATCCGTATCGTTAGTGGTCGTGATAGGCAGCTGTGCGAGGTCATCACCATTGATGGCACAAACTATGGAAGATGGAGAGGAAAGCAGAGCCCTCCGTTCCTTATCTTGGCCGGTCGCGGTGAACTTATGCGATCTGTCGTCGTCGGTGGAGTGGTGTACTTCTTGATGGACTTCTACGACACTATTTTCAATTCCGGGGTGATAACCATTGAACCTGGCAGCATAGCTTCGTTCAACCTTGAGACAGAGGAGTGGATGGGTACTTTGCGTGGTCCAGCACCGGTACGCACATTTGTTCAGGACCACGATGATTTCTCTTACGGGCAACTTAATCTGCAGTTATCATTGGCTGAACTGGATGGCTCCTTAGTGACAGTTCACAACAATCATTACATCAACCTGGACTTGTGGTTTCTGACTGATTTTGAGAATGCAATCTGGGAAAAGAAATACATTATTCCTTCACATGTTGCTCAGTTATCTGTGTATCCTTTTCTTGTACTACATGATGGAAGGCTCATGTTTTCCCATGGAAATGGACTTGTAAAAAGCTATGATCCAAAAACTGGAATTTATGCTGATGCATTGGAAGTGAGCGATTCCAGATCCATTGGCATATACACAGGAAGCCTGCTGAGTCTGTAGTTACTTCTACTGATGAGGTATGTCAATGATTAGTGAGTGACATGTTGTGATGCATGCATCAGTGAAATTTACTTTAACGCTTTCAAAGTTTGTTTTTTATATGTTCTACAACTTTATGAGAATCCTTTGCATTTTAATTGTTCCATTATCTGTAACCTGGTTAGATGTTTGTGTAGTGAGTTAATATAAAGTCTTGCGTGCTTTGATTGATCACATACTTAGGATATTAAACAGTTTTTTTAGAGCATAATGCTACACGCCTAGTGCAACATCGATCCAAGAGGGCAAGTATAAAACAATTTACTACAAAACATGAATGATGGAATGATTCTTTTTCCCCTTTATTCTTTCTGTTGTTTATTTGTTCTATGGTGATAAAGTTATGCACACTAGCATGTTCTCATGAAATCAATCTTTACTTCTCTCAGACAAAACATTGAAGTGATCTTTACTCTTTCCCTGATGTCTCACATTTATATCATCCGTGCAAGTTTGACAGAAAGGAGCTTGAAAGAATAAGATTGTACATGTTTATCATATCACAGTGTCAGTTATAATATAGCTTTAAGGAACCTGGTTTGTTAGCACATTGGCATGATAGAATTTTTGTTTACTTGATCTTGACTTGTTCTATCTTGAGGCTTGTCCCTTTTGCCACCACTTATACTGATCTTTGCTTGTATCCTGCTCCAAATTTGAGTGTAGAATAAAAAACTTACTCCTGATGAATTGATTTATTGTTCTTAGCCAGGAGCCCAGGTCATTGGGGACTGCTCACAAAAATGCATATTTGAAAAGAAATCCATGTGGGGTCATGACAATACAAGCTTTTGTCTTCTCCACAACTTTTGTATAAAATGCAAAGGAGGGCACGGACCATTCTATGATGAAGGAGATAAGTCAGAAGCTCTATCGAGGCTTATTAGTGAAGAGTGTGTTTGCCATTGTGTTGGACTTTAGTTGGTTACTTGGGTTTACAGAATATTGATCTTGTGACTAGCAATGTATTCCTTTTCCAGAGCTGCACTTATGTTGATGTCGCTTTACATGTTGATATGTTGTCTTTTTGCCCCTATGAGGCTGCGAAGCTTATTTTAAAACATACAGTATTGAAGAAAACATAGGTGACGTAGACTGTGTAGCCAGTCTGCAGTTTGCTATCTTTTCGGGCTTGTTAGGAATTTTATAATTATGTAGGAGTAAAACTCTTATATAGTTCTTCCCTTCGAAACATGATCTTACAGTTTTTTGGGTACTTTGTGGGAACCAAATTCAATTTCTGATATTGATGTTCCATATCAGGTGATACATATGCAGTTGTGCATCTGCTCACGGTGCTTAGGTTAGAAGTATGTGTATGATTTGGGACAGTATAAGCATCTGTTGAATTCAGTATAAGCTCCATGAGTTATGTTCCTGATGAAGGGACAATTATACCGAAAATGCTTAGCAAAACCAATCAAGGAATTTAGACTTGTAAGGCTACTCCATTGCAAATTTGTTCACTGTTTGTGAATAGAAAAAAGATAAGCCAGTGAGCTTCATACTTGATGTGCATTCTGTCTTTCATGTATAATGCTTACGTATTGCCACTCGGAAGTTGTGAAAGAAGAATAAATAAAACTGTTAGACTGGGTTGAGATGAAATTATTTGAAGGTTTGTCACATGGTCATACATGGAACTGTTGAGTAATCAATCTAATTGATGTTGCAAGACATTAATTAATCATTAGTTCAACAAAAAATTATGCCACCCCTGGTAAGACTTCTGCAATTATTGCTCAGTGCTCATGTATTATACATAGACAAGTAATTGTATGATATGGCATGTCACAGATAACTCTAGGCTTTATCTGTGACAGAAGACAAGCCCATATGTAGACAAGATCAAACGGATTATTATCGAAATGATTCGAGCTGTTTCAAAGACCCAACATGCATTTTTTTGCATTGGGCTCTTTCATAAACTGATTTAAAAATAAGTTAGTCCACCATAGTTTTTCTTTATGGAAACATAAAGATAATGAGATGGCTCCCTGTGCTCTGATTGATTATTTGTATTATGATCTATCTAGGAGCAATACCAAAGTGTTTCAAAGGAGGATTACCTTGACTTAGGTCTGCTTCCGGCCTAAATTAAATCAACCTAAGTGAAATGGAGTCTCTATCGTTCCACTGCAAGAGTTAACTATGAGACTTCATACACCTTAAAGTTCATAGAACGAAAAGAAATCTTTTGGAGGCCCTTACCCTCATTACGCCTAGCATTTAGTGGGTTGGATATTTACCTTATCAACTAGCAAATCCATAAGGGTTCTATTTGATTAGGCACCTGAATTGGCACCTGAATCGGACTGAACCGACTGTTTGTCAGGCTACTGTTCTCCTATTCTCTCGAATCTATGAAGTAAGACATTGATTTTGCAATAAGATCAATTATGTTCATTGCATAATAAGCTCCTTTGAAAAGCATTGGCGCACGTGTAAACGAGTTGCTCTACCGAACTGAGCTATAGCCCTTATCAGAGATATCTTAACATATAGATAATTTCTTGTCAAGATGAATATTCTCTAATGCCAGAGGGTATCCCTTTGATCTGTATCTGTTTAGTATATAAATATAACAGACCAATAACGGGGCAGTATTGCTTAGAAAAGTGATTCCATATATAATCGATCGAAGTAATGAGTCTTCCTTTGTGGTGATAAATTGCCTACTTAACTCAGTGGTTAGAGTATTGCTTTCATACGGCGGGAGTCATTGGTTCAAATCCAATAGTAGGTAAGTAGGTAGAAAAATTACTAGATAGCATTGGACTTACTTCGCTTCGCTATCTAATAACCTTTTCTACCCCTATTCCCTTTTTCTTTGTATCAACTATAAACGATTGGATTGTCTTCAATTGGATGGGGGAATCCAATTGACAGCCTCGATTCGTATCCTAGCTCGTCTGAGAGCTAGCTTCGCTTCAACTAATTCAGACCATGATGAACGTAGTGCTTAAACTAGCTACCACTCTTGTTATGTTATTCTGGATCTTCCCTATCTATTTTGAAAGAAATGACTAGTTTTCAGACCATGTTAGGTGTTTGTTGCTTGGATTCTTCTACAATCTACAGTACATAGACTGAATTTCACGTGATAACATTATTTGGATTGTTCTACAGTACTTTGAATTATGATACACTGGGACAACTTGCTCTGAGAATGGACAATCCTGGTAAATGCAAGATGGAAAGTTTGTTGCAAACATGCAAAAAGAATATTTCTTTCATGGTGTTAAAAGATGTCTTTTGTTTCTTTTGGAAGGCTGAGAAAGCTATTGATCCAACTTCCCACAACCCATATATATTGTCTAACCCAGGAAGTATGACAGTATTTCTCATGTAGGACAATCCTGGAAATATTATTTGTGTTCTCATGTACATTTTATCTCGGTTGTAGCTACTACATTTTATTTAGCACCTCTTTTGCCGTCTTTTTGATAGCAGAGGTTTCAGGTTTTCAGTTGACACTAGAGGTGCAAAATTTCCTTGCAGAAACCAGTTGAAATTACCATTTCTGGTGACCAAAATTTCCTTGGACAAACAAGAAGTTGACTAAATGACTGAACAGAGAGTTGTGTTCTGGTGGTTGGGATGACATGATTCCGCGAAGCCAACGGCCACTGGATGTGTGGGGTAACAGGGATCGCAAGCTAACCAGCTTCACGCTTGAGGTACATTCTATCTTTCCTACTGGCAAATGGCTTATCAATTTACAGAATGACTGAACTCCAACCGAAAGAGGTTTGACTTGCAGAAGCGTTTGGTCTGCATACAATCAGAATCCTAGTGATAGAACATTTTGAATTAGGGTAAGCTAGCATCATTAGTAAATTTTGAGGGATGCCATTGGCCCAAATGGAAGCGTTTCGTAATCATTGGTTAAATCATGCTATCTTCCAACAATGAGGGAAGAGCCTGAAATCTTAAATCTGTTCTGTGAAGAGGAACTACGGTCCATCTTTGTCAGTAGCTTTACTATAAGCTGCGCTTAGAAACGTTCTCAATAACGGTATGATCTGCAGCACAACATTAATCTGTTTATGCTCATTCAGGCCTTGTTTACTTTCTTGTATTCCACCCCTAGAAAGTTTGGGGATGAGAGGGGATTTGGTGTTCACAACCAATCCCCTACATCCCCTCAAATACTCTTCCCCAAAATACACTAGTATGAGGTAAGTTTTTAATCTAGACAAAAATAAGAGGATTTTGTGGGGATATTTGGGGATTATCCCATCCAAACCCGGAGAGTAAACGGCTCCTCGGGATTTTTCGGAATTTTGGATAATCCCCTCCAATCCCCTAAAACACACTAGAAGTAAACAAGGCCTCAGTGTGATGTGACGTTTACGGGAGGAACTCAAGCAAAGCCCAATAGGCAGGTGCCTCTCCTGTAGCCTGTGTAGGGTCACAGTGTGAGACACCAGTTGATGGGTGCAGGCTACATTACAACTGGTCGTCGTCCGTACCGGTACTTTGGCATGTGCACTTTGTTTGAAGCTACTACACTATATTATATGAATGGGCTCATCTTGTCTCTGGTTTCTCTGTTTGAGATACAGTGCTGTCAGACAGCAAGCCATGCCGAAGATGGACGATTATGGAGAAGTGGGCTGCTGCCCAGTAGGGATACATGTTTCGTTCAGAACAAGGATAATCATGCATCCTTGTCTCAAAGACTGGAGATCAGAAGGGCCTGTGTTGAAACAACCCATGTACGCTGCTATCCGAGATCGCAGCATGCGGGGTAGGATATCATATAGAGATGTTTTATTTTGCTTACCAGATACTACACCGCAACGGCTCTTCGGTCACTGAACTGTGGTATCTAGCAGATCCTATATAGCCCGCCGGTTCAGAAAATTCCGATTGATATGCGGTTTCCGGTCATTTTGGTGGTCCGAACGGAAATCGTATATCGGCCTGGGCCGGATAATTTTTTTCATGACACACTAATCGATATCCTCTACCAGTATATCATCAGTATCGCGCTCGACAGGGTTAGCCTTACGGATCTCTCCGCAGCAAAAACCACTCACCGTTGCGCTCTGAGCACCGCGCAGAGAAGCGGTGTCGTGCGAACGCCCGGCTGATCAACGCGTTGAACGCCGACCAGTTCAAAGCACGGCCTCCAGATGATTATTTTGCTGGCCTCTTTTGCTTAGCTTAGGGGTAGGTTAGTTAAATCCAGCCGAAGTGTTATGTTGTGAGATGAACTCTTACAAAAAATATTCAGTATGAATTTGTTGTAATTGTTCGGTCTAACGTTTTTAAACCGTAAAATCAGTTCCGAGGTACCTCAAATTGATTTTCCGGCATATAGATGCTCTACGGCTTTGGGTGACATGGCTGAAAGTGTGTTCGGAACATAGGAATATAATTCACGTGAGTGCACGCAGGTTTTGTCAGGGGCAACACGAGCCCAGTATTATTCAACACGTACGTACGTAACTACGTGTGCTCGTGTGGATGTATGTACAAGGAACTGATGTGAAATCGCATCACGTGCTACATAGCTTTGTCCCTAAAAAAAAAGATAAACTACACCACTAATTTTCAGAGGGAAGAGAGGTTCAGTTTTCTCAAAATCGCGTCATCACGGGTTTCTTCTGGTTGCCGCCGGCCGATCCGACCGCCAGTCGAGACGGCCTCGGCGAGCCTACCCATCCGCTCCGCCACGTCAGGCGGTAGCGCCACCGCCGCCCGCCGCGCCCTCCTCGGACCCAGCAGCGCGCCGAGCACCTCCACCACCTCCTCCGCTCCCCACCCTCCCCTCCTCAGCTCCCGCAGCACCAGTCAACCTTTAATGCCGACGTCGTCGCCTCACCGCCACCGCTGGGGACCACTCCCGTGATCTCCTCCACCTCGTCGTCGCCCCACCCGCCGCGCCTCAGCAGGGACCCTGCCCACTCCAGGTACGAGCGCAGCCACGAAGGTGCGCGCGCCGACGCCGCGACTGCCGTGCTCCTGGCGGTGGTCCTGGTCTCCGTGCGTACTTCGAGGAACCGGTTGCCTGCGGCGGCGGCCGTCCGTCCAGAACTCGATCCAGCGGGGCGCCCTGCCGGTCACGGAGTCGAGGCTCCTGCGGGCGGTGGAGGGCGGGGCGGGGGACGGCGCCGGCGGCGGCACCGGCGCGGAGAACTGCCGACGGAGGGGCGCGCCGGGGGGCGGCTCCGCGGTGAAGGCGCGGAGGAGGAAGTCGGCCACGTTGGCGCCAGCGAAGGCGACGCCGGAGTCCGAGACGTGAACACGGGGTTTCCGGCCAGGCAGGGCGTCGCCGGCACGTAATGCCGTCCGTGCACCGGGACGAGAGGCGGCGGCGGGGGCGCCGCGCGTCCTCCCCAGCGGCCCGGGAGGAGGGGCAGCGTCGCCGCGACGGCGGCGGGGATCTCCTGCGCGGCGAAGCGGAGGAGGCGGAGGCCGGCCGGAGAGCGGTAGTCCGGGAAGCCGTCGCCCGAGGGCACGCCGAGGGCGAGGAGCTCGCGGAGCTCGGGCGGGAGCTGGAGGACCGCCGAGAGCCGCCTCGGCTACGGCGAGCTCGGATTCGGAGAGACCCGGGAGGACGGATACGCCGGCCGCGGATAGGTGAGCCAGTACGGCGGAGGGGGAGGGTGCGGTCCCGCCGCAGCGGTGGGGGGCGGCGCTGCTGCGGTGCGCGGGGTGGTGGGGGCGGAACGCGCGTGTGGAGAGGCGGCGGAGGCCGGCAGCGTGGGATGGCGGGCGAGGGAGGCCGTGCGGGAGAGCCGGCCGGCGGTCGACGTCGACCATCGTGTAGCCGCCCTCGAGATTGGTTCTCGCCGGCGATGTATGTAGGTGATGCGGCGGGCACAGGAAGTGTTTGGGCGCGGAAGGCGGTGTCCGTTTGGGTGTTATAGGAGTTCCGTTGTGGGTGTGGGTCCCGTTCGCTGGGTAGGGGAATGGGGTTGACCGCTTAGATTGGGCCTACTCAGATTCTGATGTGATTATTCGTTTTTGTAAAAAAATTGGAATATATAATCACCCTATGCTCTTACAGTAAAAGAGTAAACAACATGAGACAATTCACATCGGGCAGGATATCCCATCACATCAAACGTGTTAAATATAACGGTTTTGTTAATTCTAATTTGTCTGAGAATTAACTATTTTGATCGGCTTCTTAACCGTAATTTTGTGTTGTGGTTCATGCTAGTTAGAGAGTTGCACATTGTCCACAATTGTGTGCAATTGGCTGGAATTTGGTTAATTCTCAGTCGTCTTCTTAATCATAAAATTGTGTGTCGTGATTCATGATGTTCTGATATTTACGCATGGTTTATAACTTTGTGTAACTGACTAAAATTTATTTAATTCTTATTCGACTTTTTAACTGTTGGATTTTGTATCACGATTTGTGATAAAATGAAGTGAGACGCAATTAAATGCAACTGACTAGGATTTAAATTTAAATTTACTGTTTTTTCCTTTTTGAACGGGGAAGGGTCCAAAAGGGCCCTAAACTGCTATTCGTTTAAGTCCACCGAGTACAGCAAGCACTAGGACTCGTAAGAAAAAGGAAATTACAACTTGGTTCTATAAAATTACACAAGGACCTCAAAAAGAAAAAAAAAGAGTTTGCAATGTGGCCTTCCTCTGTACTTCGCCTTCACGCACGGACCAAGGACATGGTCGCCGGGGCGGAACCACTTGGGGACATGCTCTCGTCGCTGCGCTCCCACCAGCACACACCAGAAGAGAACATAGACGCCATGCTGAATCTACCTTCCTCCACAGCGGCACCAAGGCCTGGATGTAAAATTGGTGATGGCGCTCGGACGCCAGAGCACCCAACGGCCACCCTTCGGTCACCAGCTTCCATGGGGGGCAGAGAGCTGGTCTGCCACAAAGGCCATGGATAATGAGCTCGGGGGGGGGGGGGGGGGGGGGGGGGAGGGGGTTGCTGAACTCGTTCCAATAACAATACTGGGCCAGAAGAACCCAACAGCATATCCATGCAAACAACCGCATCCCGCCCCATTAGCTCCATCAACGCCACGCCAGTATGAGCGAGGCTCAAAATCACCTTCTTCCCCAGATTCGCAACCTTGCAAGCTTATTTTTTAAGCTTTGTCTAGATTTTTTTTAAGAGAAGGAGAGCCTAGCCCCAGTTCCATTCATAGAACGAAACTACAGGTCTTACAGTTTTTCAGTTTCTTACAACTTGCACTCGAGATATGGCAGGTAAAGCCACATCCAGAACTACTACAAGAGCTAAGGCAAAAGTAGCAGGTTTTAAACAGACATACAAGTTTCTTTTTAGAAGGACACAAAGCCAAGCCAACAAAGCAAAGCGGGAGCGAGCAAACTTTTCCAGTGTCAATCACTTTGGAACTATCTTCCAGTTGGCACCGTTCTCGATCATCATCAGTGATGCTGACTCCAGGGTTGCCGCCACTGCTTGAGTTGTTGCTTCCCAATCATCATCTTGCGTGTTGCAGTAGGGTCCAAGCCTCACCCTTTTGAGAGATCCAGAAATCTGCACCGGGTCTCTTAGCCTGCATCTCGCCAGGGCAATGGGGGTGGGCTTCTCGCTAAGCATTCCATCTTCTCCACCATTGCTACCAGCTTGAGTTTGGCATTCTATGAGAGCAAGGTCATCCACTATGAAAGAGTAGACGCCAATCTCCTCCAGAGCACCTACATACCAGACCATGGTTTATTGTTAAGGCATAAGTCATTTCTAGTTTTCCACAGCGTCCACATAACAGATGCATGGATCACATTATTTACTTCATGCTTTAACTCACTAAGCCATAGACCAGCAATTTTCTCATAAGAGGCAGGTAACATATCACAACTTGTAGCCCTATTGATCTCAGACCAAATAACTTTTGCAACCACACAGTCAAATAAGATATGACTACATGTTTCAGGGTCAGAGCAAAAAAAGGCAGGTTAAATCATCTACATGCTGTCTCTTAACCAAATTGTCTCTAGTGAGAATCTTGTTGTGAGAGACCAGCCACAGGAAAAAATGAATCCGGGGGAGGAACTTTGATCTTCCATAAAGCATGTACAAAAGTAGGTAGAACACCCCTAAAGTTGACTACAACATATAAGGAGCTAACTGAATAAATCCCTTTTGATTCAAGTTTCCATACAATAGCATCTTCCTATCCACTAAGGTGAAGAGAATTTGCAATGGCAACAATCTCATACCATTGGACCATGAGTTGTTCATCAAAGCATCTCCTAAAGGTGATCTTGAGTTGTTCACCATCCCAAGCCTCAGCTATGGTGATGTTTTGTTCATTTGCTACCACATACACATCCCAGTATTGGATGGCTAAGCTAGACCCTCCAAACCAGTGATCTTCCCAAAATTTTAACTTTCTGCCATTTCCAACCTTCCACTGGTAACCCAGCTTGGCAGCATTAGCAGCCCATAGGACTCCATTCCAAAAGGGGGAAACCCCCTGAGTGGAACAAGAGAAGATATTTGGGTTATTAACCACATATTTGTGGTCAATAATTTGTTTCCAGAGTTTATTATCATCTAGATGATATTTTTTAACCCAAGAAGCCAAAATACAGAGGTTCATCTCAGCTAGGTTTGGAATACCCAGACCACCAAACTCTTTTTTCTGAGCAACTAGACCCCAATTTGCTAGATGGTATTTAATGTGACACTCATGATTGTCCCAAAGGCAGTCTGCCATTTGAGAATTTATCAGGGCTATGGCCCATTTTGGGACTTTGATCACACTTAGTAAGTAAATTGGGATGCTGGCTAGAACACTTCTAAATCATGCCACCGTCGTCGTCCACCAAAGACGCCAGCGAGAGATAGGAGCCGATCGGCCTCCGGTGCCGCTTGTACGCACCGGACAAAAGCTTCCTACGACATGCATGAAGCCACACTGCCATAAGGGCACAACACAAGATAAACCTAATCCTAGAACTAGTATGTAAATGGGGAAGTCGTCCTCCTAGCCCACCGAACAGCGACGGCGTCGGAGGGAAGAAGGGGAAGGGGCAGAGACTAGACTCTAAAGTCGACTCTCAAGGGAAACCAAAGGAAGGGAATAGTGACTAACTTGATGTTTAGTTAAATGAATTAGACAATCCCTTCAAGTAAACGTTTATGACAGCAAATGGATCATATATTATGTTGACGATGGACGTGATCACTTGCAATCTGGAAAAAGGAAGCACTACCACACCTCGTACTTGTCAAGTGGGCCGTTGGGACTTGCGGAGCGGCATCCGAGTCGGGTGCGTGGCCCACGGAATTGGCACGGCGTCGACCACGATAAATAAAAAGGAGTGAAACAAACGGAACGGTGCTTTTGATTCACCCGAGCCCGGTGTCTGCTAGTGGCTTGTCTCTTTTACCCGTGCATAATGGCTGCATTGACATCCGACACCTCCTCGAACTTCGTGGCAGCGTGCCACTGCTGTGATTCCTCTCTCTCTCTCGATGGAATCAAAGATTGTCCGCGTCACTTGCAGCATTTGCACCGTTGGCTTAAGGCTAGTTATAATGGTGAGTAACTTAGATTAGTAACATATACGTGTTACTAGGCTATGTTATCAGTTTTATAGTGGGTAGTAACATGTGTATGGTGTCATGCAATTCTTCATTAATTAGGTTGTAGACTCATATTATTTTGGGTTTTGTGATGTTACAGTAACATAGCTAGTTACTCCATCTATCTCTTTCTTCTTTAATTGCATACCACATCATCATTTTTACTTATGTGGCATTTATGTTATTACTTATGTTACTCCCACTATGAGTAGTCTAAATCTGATTGTTCGGAGCTCTCTTTCGCCCGTGTGCTGCACCGTTGGCAACACCGCGAATTTATAAGTTCTTGGCATGGTCGGTGGATAGACTGAACCGCTTCTCGTGAAATCCTCTATGGTTCTTTCTTTCAGGTCAAGAACGAAAGGTGTTGTTTTGGCATGTATATCTGTATTGCCTTCGGATTTTAAAACACATTCTAAGCAAATTTGAAAATGTTAAAAAATTAGATAAAAAGTTCCGCCCATATATATCATCATTATATATTCTTATGAAGTCGTTCGTCGCAAAACAGACTTTTTTTAGTTCCGTGTGCACAGAGACAAATGTGGTGCTAAAATGCTTTTCACAAAATAGTTTTTTATCTTTTTTACACAGACCACAAAAAACATTATTTTTAATGAAACGGCATGTTCATACAAAATGTTGAGATGTACACACCAAAATTTTATTTGAAATTTTTTGACATGTCAAAATATTTTTCCTACTCCCATGTGCGAAAGTGAATTTCCCGTGAAAAAAACCACAAGTGTGAATGTTCTTCATGGCTATCGAAACCTGTGATGTTTCTTTTTTAGGTAATTACATCAGACACACAAGTACTTGACCCGTATGTGCAATTTAGTCACATAATTTGCGTTACGAAACCACTGTACTTGAACCTTATATCTATGGTTAATTAGTCGATTTAGTACGAGTGTGAATTGTCTTCATGGCTATCGGAACCTGCGCTGTTTCTTTTTTAGGTAATTGCATCAGACACACAAGTACTTCACCCGTATGTCCAATTTAGTCCCAACTTGACTGTCCGTAATTAATTAGTTGATTTAGTACGAATTGGACCAGGATGTAACAGCCCCAGGTTAGTACTCTAAAATACGGGCCAAATTTCTTTTCACTTTTTGATTGGCATTGCATCATGGCATCCATTTAAAAATGTCTTAAGTTGAATAAAGCAACATTTGTAAAACAACAAAAAGGGGAGCAAAACCCTTCCCAAATTTCCAACCCAAACACAATACCCATTTTGGTAAAACCAATTATTCTTAAGTCTCCAAATTGTTAAGGAAATTCAAGGATATATTTTCTTTCTAAATAGTTGCCAAAGGCTAATTTATTAACAAGCAACTAAATAAAATTTGAGAAATCAATTTGGTTCTTTTCAATTTCTATTGTTGGAGCCAAGTTAAGTTTTCCAAAAATTCAAACTAAAATTATGGGGTGCTTCATTGTTATAATATGAGCCTCCATAAATATCTTCATAATTTATTGAATTGTTTAAGTGCTCCAAATAATTCTATTTTGGGAATTACCAAAAATGGCTATAACTAAACCCTATGAACAAAGGTTGCTCAAAACAATTTAGTTTGCTACCCAAATTTTTGTGGAGCTTACCCATGGAATAGGGAGCCCACATGAATTTTTCCTTAATTTCTAAAAATGTTTTAATGGCTCTTTTAAATAGTTCAAACATGTTGTTATGCAAAAAATCAGAAAAGAAAAAGGAAAAGATCAAATGTCTGACAGTGGCCCCCCACTGTCAGTCCCTCTCTTTCCCCCTCCTTCACTGTGGCGCCAGGGAGGCCGCTGGCGCCATGCCGCGACGCACGCCTGCCCCCGCTCGATCTGCTGCCCTGAGGTGGTCAAGGAGGACCCCCACCTGCCTCTTCTCGCTTACCTGCTCCCTGCTCACCCCCTCTACGTTCTCTTCCACAGACCGGAAGCGGATTTCGGTAGCCACCTTCGAGCCGCCGCCGACGACTCCGACCGCCCCTGGCCACGCCGATGCCAACACGAGCTTCGCCTCGCTCTCCTCGTCCTCCTCGCCGATTGAATCGGGCCGGGACGCCCTATACCTCAGACAGGCCGCCGCACGCATCGGATTTCTTCCCCGACGACCACCGGTGGGGATCTTCACTTCCGGCAACGACGGGCTTCTTCGAGCACGAACGGCTACATCAGCCCAATCCCAGTGAGCTCCCGGTCCCGTTCCCGCCGTTCCCCAGCTTAAATTCGTGTTGTAGACGACTCAAGCATCTGCCTCTTTCCGCTCCTCCACGACCGAGCTTGCGCACGAGTTCGTGTTGTTCCTGCACCCACGCCCTGGCCACTCCAGCTCGCGTGCCTGATGCACGCATCCCCTACACGCACCAGCACGCCTTCCTAAGACCGCTTCCCTCTGCTCACGCCCATGAGAGTCAGCTGCGGCGGCGACCGCTGCAGATCATCCCGTCGCCGTCGTTCTGAAACTGAAGCTCTACTCCTTGCTGTTACAAATTCAGTAAACCACTCGCGCGTGCCCGCCTGCCCGGCCAGCGGACCGGCCAGGGCCGGCCTCGAGGCCGGCAGCCTCTGGAGCTGCCCCGGCCTGGCCCTGGTTTGGGCCGCCCTCTGCCACTGACCCGGCCTGCACACCGGCCTGGGCCGACCTGTGGGCCGGCCCGTACAGTAAAAACAGGATTTTATTTAAATTGAAATAATTCATAACCTTTCAAATATTGGTCCAAATTTAACAAATAAAATACCAATTTGATCAGAAAGACAAACCCTATCTATTGGGACAATTGGAATGTTAATTTGAAACCATATCTTGCTGTTTATTTAAGAATTCCTAAAATGGGTAAATAATATCAAATTGGGAAAAATCATAGTTCGATAAATATTGATCCAAAATTTATGAATAATGTATCGATGCGATCATCACATCGCATGCTATAAAACCATACACTTATCACATCATGATCACAAATTATTATTTGATGTTATTCTTAATTTGATCAAATGAATTAAATTTAATTATTTAATTAATTTGCTATTTATTCATCGGTGATCCGAAAATTATAAATAAATTACTGAAATGATCGGAATGACGAACCCTATCCATTCATGTCATGTTCATGCATATTGAGCCACTTCTCTAATAATGTGATAATTTATAAAGAATGTGGCCACTAAGATAAATATGGGGTTGGTTCCAAATAATTGCACTAATTATTTGGCTCCCCATTTAATGTTGCTATCTAAATTATATAATATTATCTTTGCATCAATTTGACATGTCATCATGTGATTGAGCATTGCACCTTGTGTTCTTGTGATTTATGTGTTCTTTGTATTTCTTTTGGGTATCGATAGATTCCGGAGTCGAGGTTAACGCTACTTACCCCGACGAGCAGTACTTCACGCCCGGGCAGCAAGGCAAGAGATAACCTAACCTTCTTGGCATTCTAGCATCCTATGATTTTATCAACTTATTTTATCCACCATAATATTGCATGCGATTCAAATGTCTCTTTTGATCAAAATATAGAGAATCCTATGATTGCATGTTTTTCCCCGAGCCAATCACATGTATCCCTACCTATGAACCCTAGTGTTGATGTGTTGGCCGGATACAAATATAATTGTTGGTTATATGCTTAGCCATGCTTAGTTGAAATACTAGTTATGTCCGTTATTGAATTCCATAATTATTGATGTTGATGGAATGATTCGGGCATGGTGGATAATTGTGATGCTTAATTAAAATGCTAAGACGGCTTGGGTGAGTTGCCATCGGGGATGGTGTTTTGCCTCACTCTAGCCCCTAGGTGTGAGTTCTTTACCTCTTGAACCAAGACTAGCGTGCTGCCATTGGTGGGTGTATGGGCGCCTTACTGACTGCATAATTTGTGAGGGGCTTGTCAAGGGTCCTCTAGTTTGCTATTTCCATTTGCGCGTGAGTGTGTGGGTGGAAAAGAAACGAGGATGATGGTGATGTTTAGGATGTGGCCGCGGGGCAGGGCGCTGAGAGCGCTGAACCTGTCCTTCCACACACTGATGGTCCTTGAGTAAGCCTCATGCATTGTAAAGGTCTAACCGCGCCCGCTCGCCGGCCTTCCCCGGAAGAGGGCCAATCAGGTGAGCCGGACGGTACCAATGGGTAAATTAGTACACCCCTGCAGGGTTTAATCTTTTCGAAAAGCCGTGTCCACGGTTATGGACAACTTGGGAATAGACGATAAGATAATAGAGAATATTAACCTAATTGATATGGCAGCTAAAGGTTGCATAATCAACGTGTGACAAAGGTTCATTTCCTCGAGGGTGATTCGAGGGGGTGCCTTGGTGGAGATGAGTGTGGTTGGTAACAAAAGGGTTCGCTGAGAACCAATGATGACAATGTTACTCTCTTATCCCCTTTATGAAAAGTATTCTGAGTAGACGACGCCTCGTGTCATTTATGTCTTGTTTATAAAAATTAGCTTTATGCAAAAATAGCTACATATACAGCTTTAGAGCCTCCGTCAGTCATTGGGCCTATATCGCCCTACTAAACTTGCGAGTACATCGTACTCAGTCTCTCTTTGCTGCCTCTATGATTTTGTATTTCAGAGGAGGACGACACCGAGCCGCTAGGTGGGTTCTTCGTTGACGTCGACTACTAGTCTGGGGTTCCCAGGTGGCAGCTTGGGACCGTGGAACAAGCTGGCTTGGGTGATGTTTAATGTAGGCCTCTTAGGCCATATATTTGCTTCTTGTTGTTAAACAACACTACCCGCTTCCGCTTGATGACTTGATGGTCCGTGACCTTTGTTGTGTAATATTTGTATTCTTCTCTTTATATGAGTTGCTTTATGTTTTGTGTCGTAGAGTCATGCAATGTGCCAGTTTGTTCCGCAAGTCTTGATCTCTGTTTTATACATTGATAGCTATGCCAATTACATAGCCTCTCTATATAATTCCGGGGTCGGGAAGCTACAAGTTGGTATCAGAGCAGGACTGCCTGTAGGAAACCCTTTCTATTGGTCGATGTCGAGTCTAGTTCGAGAAAATTATTTTTAACCTAAAAATGAGTTGTGAAAACCTTCTTAGGATTCTTTTTACTCCTTACCCAATTCACTCTGATCTCGGTGCCATCTTACCTCTATTTGATTTTAACAGTCTTCTGATCGTCGGCAACCTCTAAATCTCTAGGATCACGGGGTTGGGTTCTATCTTTAGATAGTGGTTAACTTTGCTCTTCTGCCAGATTCTAAAGCTGAAGAAAGAAAGTGTTGCGGATCGTCAAGAAATTCCTTGCTTTAGCCCAAGATCTTGAATCGAAGGTCCCGGATTGTGCTAGGGCTCAGGTGTAATGATTCCTGAGGGTTGTCACCCTTATGAGCATTATGATACTGTGGGTCCCAGTGCAAGAAGCTGATCTTTAACCCAAGATTTTTTCCGTTGAACCCTGGTGCTAATGGTTAAACCCTACCTCAGGTTGGCAGAAATTGAAGTTAGTCTTCAAGGTCGAGGTTGCAGCCGTAATTGTTTTCCTCGACAATGCTCTTCTTCGTCACTAGCTTTAGCTAGGCTCTCTGTCATGGAACCATCTAAAGCACGACGGGATTGCTCTTAGCGAGCCTTTCCATCAATAATTGTGTTTCCTCCGGTAACGACCGTTCCTGAAACCCTTTCGACACTAGTTGTCGGAAGAGTGCTAACACGGGCTTCTGCGATATCCTAAATTGTTGTTAGCCGTTCCTTAATCCAAATTTGTTATCAGTCCTCTATCTGCAGGCGGACAATCAAGTGTATCGTGCATTGGGGTGTTCTGATGCATGATATTCTTGTGGTTCGTTAAGACATTCCCCTTGGGATGTCAGGAGAAACAAACTCCGGTACCTCGTCCACTTCTCGGAAAAAAGGTCAAAGTTTTGTGATTCGCGGAGTAAGAGCTTGTCTAGCTTCTGTTCCGTTCCACCTTGGAGTGTCACACTCTTTTATATCAAGAGGTCGTGCTTAGTCTCATGACGCACTTGAGGAAGTGATGCTCCTACCCTTCCTTATCCATCTACCTCCGAGCTTTTTGGGCTCGAGAGTGTTGAGGACGGATCTCGTTGTGGTAATCGGAACTTCTTAGCAAATGTTGTTGCTTTGAAATCCAAGGACCTTGATGGCACTCACTTAGGGTATCAAGACTAGATTGACGGAGCTGCTAAGTCCTTTTTGTTCAGATGCACACCTTCGGTCAACGAGTTAGATTCATGTCTAAACTCTTAAGACCACCTCCTTTTCTTTGAAAGGCAAGTTTTCTCTCGCAACCAGTGACATGTGTCGCTGTGGATCCTAGTGCAGTTCACTCCGTCTCCTCGGGTAAATCACAAGTTGGTCATGCATAGGCGGATTGTTGTTGAGATGGTAGGTTGTTGCCTCCAGTTCTCTAAATACGTCGTGTGAGCCACTTGTCGGTTTGCTCTTGAATAAGAAGAATTTGACAAAACCTCATCATCTCACCGGTGTTTCCCAATCAGGAATCAGTTGGGCTTCATTGCTTGGAGTCCATGTTGGTTCAATTTCCGCTTCGTAATCGTGACCCAATGGAACTCCCAATCTACCTCGTGTTCTGGAGCTTGGCAAGGTGGCCCATATCTTGAGAATCTAGTTACCCTATTTATCGGTTAACTTTAGCAAGCTCCTTCCTCGGACAGGTCAAGTCTGAATTATCCGCACGCCTAACCAATTCTGAATCTCAGGCAGAAATGATGCCTGGAGTTTACCGCGAGTATGACCTAGGCCTATCTGCACCCTGACAAGTCCGGTGTTGTGGTTCACGCACCTCACCAGAGGGCCTTCTGACCAAATCTCCTAACTCGTTCAAATCAACCGCTATCCTTGAGAATCATGTGTAACTGGCTCTAGAAGTTTTTCACTAAGGTGCTTCCTCTATCTTCAAGTACGATTTTCGCTTGAGGATTGAATGAAGGCTATTTCCGAAGCCGGGATGCGATATCTAGAACCTCAAGGAGAACATCACCACGGAGTTGCTAAATATCTATCGGTCAATCCTCCTACTCCATCCGCCTCGTGACAATGTCTCGTTTATGAGGTTTTACCCCTCCAACTAAATGTGGGGCAATGCCATATCTCTCCTTCCTAGGTGAACCCAAGTTTTTCTCCATCACACGGACAGTGTGTGAATTCGTCAGTCAAGTTAGGGCCCGAGCGTTCAGCCTTATGGAAACGTCTAGTACGTCACAAGCGTGGAGTCCAAAAGAAGTTGTCTTCTCTCCTCACGGTGCCAAAGCCCTACGGTCTACACAGCGGGTGGTTTGAAGTATTGACTAGGTCTTGGACCAATATCCTGAACAGGGTGATCGGTTGTCCTACCATCGGCTCGACCTTTGTTTGGTCAAGTCGTTCCTTTCTCTCAATAACCTATGGTTTTGGGCGAGAGTCATTTTTGTCTACCACCTTAAGTAATCTCCTGTTCTTTCTGCCTTTTTGGCATGTCATGTTAGTTAGCCAAATCTCTGCAATGAGGAAGATGTGTGTTGTCATGTTCCCTCATCCCTACTTCTACTCTAGAATCTCGGGACGAGATTCCTGTAAGGGGGTAGAATTGTAACAGCCCCAGGTTAGTACTCTAAAATATGAGCCAATTTTTTTCACTTTTTGATTGGCATTGCATCATGGCATCCATTTAAAAATGGCTTAAGTTGAATAAAGCAACATTTGTAAAACAACAAAAAGGGGAGCAAAACCCTTCCCAAATTTCCAACCCAAACACAATACCCATTTTGGTAAAACCAATTATTCTTGAGTCTCCAAATTGTTAAGGAAACTCAAGGATATATTTTCTTTCTAAATAGTTGCCAAAGGCTAATTTATTAACAAGCAACTAAATAAAATTTGAGAATTCAATTTGGTTCTTTTCAATTTCTATTGTTGGAGCCAAGTTAAGTTTTCCAAAATTCAAACTAAAATTATGGGGTGCTTCATTGTTATAATATGAGCCTCCATAAATATCTTCATAATTTATTGAATTGTTTAAGTGCTCCAAATAATTCTATTTTGGGAATTACCAAAAATGGCTATAACTAAACCCTATGAACAAAGGTTGCTCAAAACAATTTAGTTTGCTACCCAAATTTTTGTGGAGCTTACCCATGGAATAGGGAGCCCACATGAATTTTTCCCTAATTTCTGAAAATGTTTTAATGGCTCTTTTAAATAGTTCAAACCTGCTGTTATGCAAAAATCAGAAAAGAAAAAGGAAAAGATCAAATGTCTGACAGTGGCCCCCCACTGTCAGTCCCTCTCTTTCCCCCTCCTTCACTGTGGCGCCAGGGAGGCCGCTGGCGCCATGCCGACGACGCACGCCTGCCCCCGCTCGATCTGCTGCCCTGAGGTGGTCAAGGAGGACCCCCACCTGCCTCTTCTCGCTTACCTGCTCCCTGCTCACCCCCTCTACGTTCTCTTCCACAGACCGGAAGCAGATTTCGGTAGCCACCTTCGAGCCGCTGCCGCCGCCCCCTTCAAATCGCCGATGACTCCGACCGCCCCTGGCCACGCCGAAGCCAACATGAGCTTCGCCTCGCTCTCCTCGTCCTCCTCGCCGATTGAATCGGGCCGGACGCCCTATACCTCAGGCAGGCCGCCGCACGCATCGGATTTCTTCCCCGACGACCACCGGTGGGGATCTTCACCTCCGGCAACGACGGGCTTCCTCGAGCACGAACGGCTACATCAGCCCAATCCCAGTGAGCTCCCGGTCCCGTTCCCGCCGTTCCCCAGCTTAAATTCGTGCTGTAGACGACTCAAGCATCTGCCTCTTTCCGCTCCTCCACGGCCGAGCTTGCGCACGAGTTCGTGCTGTTCCTGCACCCACGCCCTGGCCACTCCAGCTCGCGTGCCCAATGCACGCATCCCCTACACGCACCAGCACACCTCCGTAAGCCCGCTTCCCTCTGCTCACGCCCGTGAGAGTCAGCTGCGGCGGCGACCGCTGCAGATCATCCCGTCGCTGTCGTTCTAAAACTGAAGCTCTACTCCTTGCTGTTACAAATTCAGTAAACCACTCGCGCGTGCCCGCCTGCCCGGCCAGCGGACCGGCCTGGGCCGGCCTTGAGGCCGGCAGCCTCTGGAGCTGCCCCGGCCTGGCCCCGGTTTGGGCCGGCTCTGATGCCGTCCCCCTCTGCCACTGACCCGGCCTGCACACCGGCCTGGGCCGACCTGTGGGCCGGCCCGTACAGTAAAAACAGGATTTTATTTAAATTGAAATAATTCATAACCTTTCAAATATTAGTCCAAATTTAACAAATAAAATACCAATTTGATCAGAAAGACAAACCCTATCTATTGGGACAATTGGAATGTTAATTTGAAACCATATCTTGCTGTTTATTTAAGAATTCCTAAAATGGGTAAATAATATCCAAATTGGGAAAAATCATAGTTCGATAAATATTGATCCAAAATTTATGAATAATGTATCGATGCGATCATCACGTCGCATGCTATAAAACCATACACTTATCACATCATGATCACAAATTCTTATTTGATGTTATTCTTAATTTGATCAAATGAATTAAATTTAATTATTTAATTAATTTGCTATTTATTCATCGGTGATCCGAAAATTATAAATAAATTACCGAAATGATCGGAATGACGAACCCTATCCATTCTTGTCATGTTCATACATATTGAGCCACCTCTCTAATAATGTGATAATTTATAAAGAATGTGGCCACTAAGATAAATATGGGGCTGGTTCCAAATAATTGCACTAATTATTTGGCTCCCCATTTAATGTTGCTATCTAAATTATATAATATTATCTTTGCATCAATTTGACATGTCATCATGTGATTGAGCATTGCACCTTGTGTTCTTGTGATTTATGTGTTCTTTGTATTTCTTTTGGGTATCGATAGATTCCGGAGTCGAGGTTAACGCTACTTACCCCGACGAGCAGTACTTCACGCCCGGGCAGTAAGGCAAGAGATAACCTAACCTTCTTGGCATTCTAGCATCCTATGATTTTATCAACTTATTTTATCCACCATAATATTGCATGCGATTCAAATGTCTCTTTTGATCAAAATATAGAGAATCCTATGATTGCATGTTTTTCCCCGAGCCAATCACATGTATCCCTACCTATGAACCCTAGTGTTGATGTGTTGGCCGGATACAAATATAATTGTTGGTTATATGCTTAGCCATGCTTAGTTGAAATACTAGTTATGTCCGTTATTGAATTCCATAATTATTGATGTTGATGGAATGATTCGGGCATGGTGGATAATTGTGATGCTTAATTAAAATGCTAAGACGGCTTGGGTGAGTTGCCATCGGGGATGGTGTTTTGCCTCACTCTAGCCCCTAGGTGTGAGTTCTTTACCTCTTGAACCAAGACTAGCGTGCTGCCATTGGTGGGTGTATGGGCGCCTTACTGACCGAATAATTTGTGAGGGGCTTGTCAAGGGTCCTCTAGTTTGCTATTTCCATTTGCGCGTGAGTGTGTGGGTGGAAAAGAAACGAGGATGATGGTGGTGTTTAGGATGTGGCCGCGGGGCAGGGCGCTGGGAGCGCTGAACCTGTCCTTCCGCACACTGATGGTCCTTGAGTAAGCCTCATGCATTGTAAAAGTCTAACCACGTCCGCTCGCCGGCCTTCCCGGGAAGAGGGCCAATCAGGTGAGCCGGACGGTACCAATGGGTAAATTAATACACCCCTGCAGGGTTTAATCTTTTCGAAAAGCTGTGTCCACGGTTATGGACAACTTGGGAATAGACGATAAGATCATAGAGAATATTAACCTAATTGATATGGCAGCTAAAGGTTGCATAATCAACATGTGACAAAGGTTCATTTCCTCGAGGGTGATTCGAGGGGGTGCCTTGGTGGAGATGAGTGTGGTTGGTAACAAAAGGGTTCGCTGAGAACCAATGATGACAATGTTACTCTCTTATCCCCTTTATGAAAAGTATTCTGAGTAGACGACGCCTCGTGTCATTTATGTCTTGTTTATAAAAATTAGCTTTATGCAAAAATAGCTACATATACAGCTTTAGAGCCTCCGTCAGTCATTGGGCCTATATCGCCCTACTAAACTTGCGAGTACATCGTACTCAGTCTCTCTTTGCTGCCTCTATGATTTTGTATTTCAGAGGAGGACGACACCGAGCCGCTAGGTGGGTTCTTCGTTGACGTCGACTACTAGTCTGGGGTTCCCAGGTGGCAGCTTGGGACCGTGGAACAAGCTGGCTTGGGTGATGTTTAATGTAGGCCTCTTAGGCCATATATTTGCTTCTTGTTGTTAGACAACACTACCCGCTTCCGCTTGATGATTTGATGGTCCGTGACCTTTGTTGTGTAATATTTGTATTCTTCTCTTTATATGAGTTGCTTTATGTTTTGTGTCGTAGAGTCATGCAATGTGCCAGTTTGTTCCGCAAGTCTTGATCTCTGTTTTATACATTGATAGCTATGCCAATTACATAGCCTCTCTGTATAATTCCGGGGTCGGGGCGCTACACAGGGCGGAGCGTGTCGAGTAGGTAATTTTGCGGAAATGACCCTCTCACATGCAGAAATCATCGGAATTGGTCCTTCGTGACGAGCAGACGTACGTTTTACCGACCTCTCCACCACCCATTTTTCCCTGATGAGTTTGACGCATGTCTAGTTCGTCTCCAAGACACAAGTAGTTTGGTCAGAGCGATATTGTCCCTCCTCGAGCATATCGCAGTTGCAGACCGCGCCATGCCGCTGGTCCCGCACATGTGAGATATGACGAAGAGCCACCACAATACGGTAGATACCCCTCTCTCCGCTCAGTTTTTCCCTCTGCTCTGTTCACTCCTCGTATGTGATATTTAGCCAGGGTTCATCGGCACCGATGATCGGTAGCGATTTGATTAGGGGAACTTAGGATTTGTGTTATGATCTTCAAGGCTATCACTGGTAGGGGTTATTATTTTTAGTAATTTACAGATAACAATGTTTGTAAAAACTTAAGGATTATGCAATGTTATTTTGTCAATCTAAGCAAAGTTCTACAACAAAGTAGTTACTTTTGTTGGAAATAATGCCCTCTTTTGTGATCTTGAGCTGTTGTTGCTTAAGCCAAGATTTTTAGTATGAATCCGAGCAGAGAGCTTTAGTTTGAACTGTTTAGGTTAATTTGAGTGTAAAGATTATTATTTTTCCATGTTGTGTGGTAATCTAGTTGCAACATTGTGTGCTGCAGGAGAGGATTATGAACTTCTCTCTATTGAAATTGAGTACAATAGTTTCTTTTGTGGCATATATCAGTTATTGTTTGATGATTGCAATGCTGAGACTTGGAGCGTTTTGGGGGATTGATGAATTTGTCAAGTTCCTTGGCTATGAGAGGGATGGTAAACTACATGTGTACTGGAATTTGCCAAGGAATTGAATTGGTGAAGGTTTAGTACTCACAAAGGCAGATGCAGATATAGTTGAGATGATCAGAGCGAGTCAACATCATAAGACACATGTCTTAATGTTGGATCATAGCAATTTTTTGTACACCTTCATGGACGATGTTATCATGAATAGTGGTCCTTCGTGGCCTCATGTGTTAAGCCCTAAGATATATCCTAGGACACCGTACAACTAGTTCATGTGAAGCATCTAGTTCAGCGGTTGTAATTGCTACAGACAAGGATAATCAGGACATGGATTTTTCATGAGTTTCACTCAAAGGGAATGCAACCAGAGGAGAGTGACACTGACACAGATTTTGTGGATTATGATTACAATGCAGAGTATAGAGATGATGATTTGTTCCTGGACAATGTTGACACATAGGTAAATGATATCAAGGAGACGGAAGTGTTGGATGAACAAGATGTTGAAGTAGCACTTGAGGATGATGATCTTGACCTGTGAGAAAAACAAGCAGACACGTTGAAGTACAAATTTAGAGTTTTTGATTCCCAAGTTGATATGAACAATCCAGTATTTGGAGTGGGGTTAGTCTTAGTGATGTGAGGTAACTAAGATTGGCATTAGCTTCATACAGTATAAGAAATAAAGCATAGTTGAAAAAACAAAAATGACACGAGAAGATTAGAAGTAGTTTGGAGGCATGGATGCCCCTAGATGATGAAAGCATCACCTAACAACAGGTATGGTGGCTTCGTTATCAGAGCATATTCAAGATACCACAGACATGAGAGGGTGTGGCAACTGAAAGAACCAACTGCTAAATCACGACAAAGAAATTTATTGATGAATGATAAAATAAGAAGACGGTCAGACTTCGAAACATTTGTTGCAAAGGTGCAAGTGCAAAGGGCATTCAACACGTGCCCTAACAAGTGGAAGCTAGTGAGGGCAAGGAAATCTTCTTTGCAACAGATACATGGTGATGAAAAAAGACAGTTTTTGCAGCTCTGGGATTATGGACATGAACTTAGGAGATGCAATCCTTGCTCAAAATTCAATATGTCGACTAATCAATTTAAAGTACCTTGAAGTGCAGAACCAAAGGAACACTTTGTCACCTTGTATTGGTCTTATGATTCCTTCAAAAGGGACTTGTTGCAAGTTTGCAGACCATCGATTTTTCTAGATGGTTGCGACATAAAACAAGGTACATAAGCTAGTTGTTGACAAAAGTAGGAATACACCCAAATGAATATATTTATCCCATTGCAATGGGTCTAGTTGAAGTTGAGTGTAATACCTCCTGGGAGTAGTTCCTTACAACTCTTTAGAGATGATTTGGACATCACCAACACTCCTCCATGGAGTATTATGAGCGATAAGCAAAATGCATGTCTTGGAATATTCCTAGAAATTATTGTAGTACTTTTGCATGATTTTTAGTCGACTAGAAATTTTCTTAGAAATTATAATTATATTTTCCCTTGATTTTTCTTGGTGTTTAAATATTCTAGAAACTAATGTTGTATTTTTCCTTGGTTTTAGTAGAATTTAAATATTCCTAGAAATTATCGTTGTTTTTCCCTTATTTTTGGTGGAATTAATAAATATGTAGTACTTATCGTTGTATTTTTCTTGATTTTTGTGGCATTGAAATATTCCAAGAAATTATTTTAATATTTTTCTTGAATTTTAGTGGACTTGAAATATTCCTATAAATTAATATAGTATTTTACCTTGATTTTAGTGGATTTTAAATATTCCTAGAAATTGTTGTAGTATTTTTCCTTGATTTTTACTGGACTTGAAAAATCCGTTGAAATTATTGTTGTATTTCCATGAGATTTAGTGGACTTAAATATTCCTATAAATTATTTTAGTACTTTTCCTTGATTTTTAATGGACTTGAATTATTTCTTAAAAATTACAATAGTATTTTCCTTGATTTTTAGTGGACTTGAATTCTTAGAAATTACTTTTATTTTTTCCGTGATTTTTAGCAGACTAGAAATATTCCTAGAAGTTATTGTACTCTCTTCGTCCCATATTAGTTGTCCCAAAAACAGATGTATCTAGACGTATTTTGATGCTAGATATATTTGTTTTAGCGACAACTAATATGGGACGGAGGGAGTAGTATTTTTTCTTGATTTTAGTGAAATTGAAATTCTTTTATTTTTAGTGCACTTGAAATATTCTTACAAATTTTAGTTGTATTTTCCTTGATTTTTAGCAGACTTTAAATATTCTTAGAAATTATTGTAGTATTTTCCTTGAATTTAGTGGACTTAAGATTCTTACAAATTATAGTTGTATTTTCTTGATTTTAGTGGACTTTAAATATTCCTAGAAATTGTTGTACGGAGTACTATTTTTCCTTGATTTTTAGTGGACTTGAAAAATCCGTAGAAATTATTTTTCTATATTTTCCCTTATTTTTCGTGGACTTGAAGTATACATAGAAATTATTTTATTGTTTTTACTTGATTTTATTGGACTTGAAATATTCTTATGAATTATTGTAGTATTTTTCCTTGATTCTTAGTGGACTTGAAATATTCTTTGAAATTACTTGTATTTTCCTTGATTTTTTGCGGACTTGAAATATTCTTATAAACTATTTTGGAATATTTTTCTCTGGATTTTTGTGAACTTGAAATATTCCTAGAAATTATTATAATATTTTTCCTTGATTATAGAGGACTTGAAATATGCTTAGATATTGTTGTTGTATTTTTCCTTGATTTATAGGACTTGAAATATTCATAGAAATTATTGTTGTATTTTTCCTTGATTTTTAGTGGACTTGAAAAATTGCTAAAAAATATCGCACTACTTGTGTATGGTCTCATAAATGTTGTTAAGAAAATCTCCCTGAATGCAGCGCATATGTTTTATGTGCGTTATTTGCTCCAAAACCACCAAAAAGCAGGGCTTAGAGGTGAAACACGAAAGAATGACTTGTAGGCCATTTCTAGGTCACGAACATTCCAAATAGGTAGAAAAATATGGAAAATTGAAGGTTGACAACTGATAACCCACAAGTGTAAGGGATCGCAATAGTCTTCGAGGGAAGTGAAACCCAATTTATTGATTCGACACAAGGGGAGCCAAATAATACTTAGAGGTCTTCGCAGCTGAGTTGCCAATTTGGCCACACCTGGAGAAGCACAAGTAACACAAGAGGGGTGAAAGCAGCAGTGATTTGAGAGCAGTAATAACAGCGACACGGAAGCAGCGATGGAGAAATATGGACCGGGGTTCATAGTTTCACTAGAGGTAACTCTCCTAAGCAAATAATCATGCGTTGGGTGAACAAATTACAGATGGGCAATTGACAGAATTGCACTAATTAGTTATGACAAAGAAACCAAGTTAATGAATCATCCGTAGGCATGTGTTCCATATATAGTTGTATCTACTCGCAATGAGAATTCGCACAACATCTTTTGTCCTACCATCCGGTTTTAGCCGGGCCAATACAGTAACTTATGGTAATCCTCAAGTTACAAGCCATCCCCATTGATATCCCAAGCTGTCACCTTTGGGGTCACCGGTTCAAACAAGTAACAGGTGCATACAACTTGTAGATACGATCTAAGCAACAATTATATTTATGCAAACATAACGAGCCCAAATCTAAGATCATGTCACTCGTGCACTAGTGACAAGCATTAAGCATAACAAGGGTGCAGCAACAACAATTCATAAACATAAGTGACTGATCATAATGTAACCATCCATCGGATCCCAACAAACACAACACCGATTACATAAGATTGATCTTGATCATGTAGGGCAGCTCACAAGATCATGGCCTGAAAGCACAAGGGGGAGAGAGTACCAACTAGCTAGCTACTGCTACAAACCCGTAGTCCATGTGGGAACTACTCATAACTCATACCGAAGGCAGCGATGGCGATGAAGATGGCTCCGGGGGCCAATCCCCGTCCCGGCAGGGTGCCAGAACAGGAACAATCTGGCCCAAAACTTTTTTTAACAGCATTACCGTAGGGGACTGATTGCTACAGATGAAGAGTTCGGTGGTGCCCCAAGCGAAGGCGGAGATGTAGCAAGCAGCAGTTTTTCCCTCGATAACGAACCGAGGTTTATCAAACCAGTAGGACCTTGAAATCAACAACAAAGTGAATGTTGAAGATCTCTGGCGCTTAATCTTCAACAGATGTAACGCCCCGACCCCGGAATTATACAGA
>QRDG01000509.1:0-21174 GCA_012064385.1 Puccinellia tenuiflora
TAATCTACAAATGCTATAGTAGATTGACACCTCGCTAAGCCTTCTCGAAGTCCTATTAGATCTGACAACCTTGGTTTTGTAATCAAGGGAAACTGCTGCTCTACTGCATCATACCTTCCTCTTGGGGCTCCCCAGCGAACTTGTGATCGCGCCAACAAGCAGACACGCATTTGCTAGACCAAGTTTATTGGAACTACTAAGTGTTTATTACCAAAGTTAGTTTGTTGAGATCGTGCTTATTCTTACCCAGTCAAGTCTAGCTTTGCTTACCAGTGATTAGGAATAAATATATAAAGAGCATCGGTAGTGTAAAAAAGGATAAAGAGCTAGACTATTATGATCTTCCCAAATACTCTTCAACTACTTAGTCTAGTTGGTGGAATCCAGAAAAGAAAAATCATCTTTTGGGTTAACAGGACCAGTCCAATAGAGAGAAACTTGGAATTTATAAAGTTGGACGCTGGAGTTTAGTCAATTGTTTCACAACATAGTGTTTCCCCTAGACTGTATTCCACTCATAGCCAAGACCCCTGGCTTAAGCCTGGTACATATCTATTTTTCATTCGAGTAGTCGGCCTCCCTTTTGTGCAACTATCAAATAATTGAGCGATCCAAATCAATAAAGCATGGAAATCTTTTTTCTATCCTCTACGAACCTTCAAGTCTTCAACTAGTTGTCAGATCATCATTAGAGAAATATGGGGGTCGGGCCTCTCTAGAACTGTTATATTTTTACTTTGGAATTAATATATTTTTGTATATTTGAAAACACGATAAACTAAGTAAGCGAAATGAGCTAATGAAATAACTAAAGGACCAACTTAACTTCCACAAAATATAAAAACATCTAATTAAGCAAGTTACTAAAAAATACTACGACTACTTAATACCGGTAACCAGTGGCGGAGCTTGGGCCGATTTCCTGGGAGGGGCAAATGGGCTTGGGGGGGGGGGGGGGGGGGGCGCTAAAAAGTAAGCTTTAGGCTGATTTTGGTGTACAAATGGGCCCAATATGTATAGGATAATAGGCTATTTCCTGCTGGGCTGGGGGGCGACGGCCTAGGTTCGCCCCCACTAAGCTCCGCCAGTGCCGGTAACTGTACCCAAAATGAGGGTTTTGGGAGCATACCCCGAGACAGTGCGCACTCCATTCGCCTCTTGGAGAAAAACATGAAGCAGTATTGAAATTGGAAAAGTCATCAAAGATGTATTTTGCAACACGTTATGAGCCCTGTCAAAATAAGCTAAATACATCTTCAAACTAAAAATCATACATCTAATTTTTCTGGCATTGTGAAAGATTGCAGTGATGTCTTGCCGGAAGTAATAGCCACAAGAGGGCAGGCTGCATGCGCTCGTGCTAAGGATACCAAGCTCAAGGAGCATATATATATGAGAAAGAACAAATAAACATCCAAATATGTAAAGCAGATAAATAAACCGGATAAATATTATACTACTACTAATTAAGCTAGGTGACGTATTGAACTAAGGACCTCTAGCTTGTTCGATTATGCATGTCACGTGTTGAACAATTGCCGGTTTTTGTTTAAACTTTTAAATAATCATATTGGACAGATCGATACCCTTTTTGGGGGGTATATATTCAGAAAAGTATTCATGTTTTATGGTGGGCCCGCCCCTTCATGAAAATCTTCCTCGTTTAGACATCGTACAGCTCATCGTGTTGATCATCGTCTTATCATCTCATGAACTCTTCTCGCTCATACTTGGGCAAGCAGTGATGAGATGGGAACATGAGACGAGGATCTGAACTCCTTTCACACCTCAACTCTTCTCCTCCATCGCCTATATAAACCGATGATCCCCAAAGCCGTAGACACATCTACCTATAGCTACCTATCTAGACTATCGAAAATTCGAAACAAACACTACACAACACTCCAAGAGAGGGTCCAGAGGTTTAAGGGTAGGCCGAAATGGCGCCGCGGCGGCCGACGAGCACCGGGCGGAAGAAGATCGAGATCAAGCGCATCGAGAGCGAGGAGGCCCGGCAGGTGTGCTTCTCCAAGCGCCGCAAGGGGCTGTTCAAAAAGTTGAACGAGCTGTCCATCATGTGCGGCTCCAAGGTGGCCGCTGTCGTCTTCTCCCCGGGCGGCAAGGCCTTCTCCTTCGGCCACCCCTCCGTCGACTCCGTCCTGGACCGCTTCTGCACCTCCAACTCTTCGGAGGCGGCGGTGGACGGCGGCGACAGCGACGGTGAGGGCGACCGGAGCCTGTCGCTGGAGGAGCTGAACCGGGAGGACCGCGAGCTGTGCGCGCAGCTGGCCGCAATCAAGGCGCGGAACGAGGCGGTGGATGAGTATTTTGCCAAGGCGCGCGCCGACGGGTGCCAGGTGGCGGCGTGGCTGGACCAGGTCACCGACGTGAGCCAGATGTCGGACGAGGACCTGGCGGCCTTCCAGGACGCGCTGGCGAAAGTGGGCGCCGACGTGGCGGCGCGCTGCAACCAGGTACTCCAGGAGGCGCTGCTCTTTGGCCGCCCGATGCAGGGCGGCGGCGGCGGCGAGTTTGAGCTCGGTGGCACCAGCGCGAGCGGCGGTACGGAGATGGCGCAGCAGCAGCAGGTGATGATGCTGGAGAACATGCCGCCGCCTCCGCCACCAACGGGGTTCGCCGCCGGAACGGAGATGATGCAGCAGCAGATGATGCTGGAGATGCCCCCGCCTCCGCCGCCGACGGGGTTCGCCGCCGGAACGGAGATGGTGCAGCAGCAGATGATGATGCTGGAGATGCCGCCGCCGACGGGGTTCGCTGGAACGGAGATGATGCAGCAGCAGCAGATGATGATGGCGATGCCGCCGCCGACGGGGCTCGACGGAACGGAGATGGTGCAGCAGCAGATGATGCTAGAGATGCCGCCGCCTCCGCCGCCGACGGGGTTCGCCGCCGGAACGGAGATGGTGCAGCAGCAGATGATGATGCTGGAGATGCCGCTGACGGGGTTCGCCGCTGGAACGGAGATGATGCAACAGCAGCAGCAGATGACCATGGCGATGCCGCCGCCACCGATGGGGTTCGCCGCCGGAATGGAGACGGTGCAGCAGCAGCAGCAGATGAGGATGGCGATGCCGCCACTGCCGGAGCTCGCCGCCGCAATGGGTACGCTGCATCAGGGGTTCGGGCATGACTTCCCCCAGTGAGGAACTGAGGACAAGATGAGATCGAATAATCCGAAGCCAGTCCTACTCCTATCTATAAACCGACTCCATTCATCGATTCCCCCTATGCATGGATGCCATGGACCTACGTGACTCCGAACTCGGAAAGAGATCGAACTCTATCATTTTAGATTGTTTGTCTCGCTTTATTAAGTGATGGTATCCATCTATCCAGATAGTTTCTCCCGTCGCAGTTCATCAAACATTGCTCCTGTTGTAGCCTTGTGCTGCTTTGTGTCCATTGCAGATTGCACCAAATGAATGAGAATTCAATCCTCTTGTTTACTTTATCTGGGAATATGTTAAGCTGTTCCGGATCGATGACTCTCTGCAGAGAAAAGGGTGCCTGTCGAGGGACAACATTCAAAATAAGCATACTCTCCATGTGAATTCTCTCGGCAAATTTTTTGTGTTGGCTACAAAATTACAAACTCTTAAGAACTAGAATCAATACGAATAATTCTTGTATGTTTACAATATGGTAGCCACCTTCCCGAGAGCTGGCGAGGATGTCTGGTCCTGGAAATGGACGGCCAATGACAACCACTCGACGAGTTCAACATATGGTCTTCACTTTGCCGGTTTGGTCTGGAAATCTGAAGCACCCCTAAAGTTTAAGATCTTTTGTTAGCAGGCCCTCCTCAACAGGTGCTGGAACTCGGATCGCCTCGCAGAGTCGCAGTGTATAGCCTCCCCCACCAAGCGGTTTGCCCCCTCTGCCTTTAGGAACCGGAGGTGATCGATCACCTGCTTATCTAGTGCCCGTTTGCCCCAGATGTTTGGTTCCTTGCCCTTAGTTGGATCAGAGACCAACACCTGACGCCAGCGGTGGACAGTGCCATCCTTACTTGGTGGCTCAACACTCATGATCGAATCCTGCCAAATCTGAGAAGAGCGGCAAATGCCTTCATTGCCTGTGTGCTTAGGTGCATTTGGCTGGAACGAAACCGGTGTGTGAGCATGAGCACCACATCTGGAGACGTGGTTGAGAAGATCAAAACACACTGTCGTGAGTGGAAGTCGACAGGATTAGGTGGACTTGAGAGAGTAATCCCTTGAGGTGTTCGTAGTGGAGTGTGAGTGTGTGTCGCCCCGCATGTAGTGGCATTCGATCGGATTGCTATTTAAGCGTTGTCCACTCTGTAATCTGTAAACGAACTTCCCATTGTCTTAATATATCAACACACAGATCTCCTGCATCGTTCTCCGAAAAGAAAATAGGGCAGCCAATTTTTTTTAGAAAATTCCTAGGAGAAAATATGGATTTCAATTTATTTTGGATCGGAAGATTGGGAACTCCCGTGAGGTGACCCCGCCCGTCCCTCCCGTGAGGCGGCAGCAGGGAACCCAAGATTGTGCCGGCCCCGCACCCCCTCCTCCCTCCCTCTCCCTCCCTCGCAGCAGCCAAAGAGGAGCAGTCGGGCAAAGCCTGGTCGGCACTAGCGGTGACGAGGTCTTCTCGCCCCCTCGCTAGAAGATTCTGTCCCGACCTCGCCGCCTCCACCCCCACTCTTCCAGTGATACGCTCACCCATTCTCATTTAATTTTGCTAAGTGATTCTTATTTCGAAGTTGCTAAGTGATTCCTATTCAAAATATCTAGGTTTAGGTCAATAGGTTTATTGGATTGATAGTGCCAGTCCACCATGGTCGTGGTTTTCGTCGTGAAAATGGAAACCCACTCATTCGACGCAGTATAATTTCTCTTAGTGTTTGCTTGATTTCATGTTCATCCAAAATTTTGCCGATTTTATTTGACTTAGGCATTGTTATCTAGAATTGAATATACGATCGTGGAATTCGGGGTGTGAAAACGATTTGAATAATTCTCTAGAAAACTAGAGGTAGCTCAAGAGGCTAACCAGAAAATGGAGAAAGTGGCGAAGAAGGTTGAAGAAGACGAAAAGGGGATTGAAGAAAAGAAAATGAAAATAGAGTTGGATGTTGCCGATATCGTCAATGATCACAAGACAAAGAAGGATGCAACTTAGTTGAAGATGAGGAAGATCAAGAGATCTTCCCTCGAGAAGGATATTTGCAACCAATATGCATTTGGAGAGATTATTATCTTAGTAGCGATTATGTTCATATTGTTTGGTTTATTTAGATGTAGTAGATAAACTGTATTATATGGTCGATTTATGATGAACTCTGTACAAATCTATGATGCATGTACTTTACATGCCTTTTGTCTTTTACATATGCTGCTATCGATGTTGATTATTTTCATTTTGCAACATTGGATGATGATTGTCATTTATGTATGCATGATTCCCCGGATTGTTTTCGCTAGAAATTACACTAGTGGAGTGTAAATTGTGTGGCACACGCCACTAGCACGTGTGATGCTAGTGGCGTAGTGTGGGCACACCACTAATACTTATGTTACTAGTGGTATGTCGGTAGCACATCAGTAGTAACATTTACCGGTGGCAGCATATCAGTGGTGTGCCACCACCTTGCCGCTAGTAGGCTTTTTTTCATGGCACTAGCTAGTATGTTTTTCGGCACAACTGTTGCGATTCATGTTGCAACTCATTACTATCACAAATCACAAAGCAAATCTAACGGCTCGGATCAGTTTCCTCGGTAACAAGCCCACCTGCAACTAAAAAACTATAGGTGTAACCCAACTTGCAACTCGTCGATACATGAACTACATCAACCGTGATGCAATCCGACTGTGTAGGACTCGATTGAGTGCTAAGTTAATACTTATGCAAATGAGAATTTTCCGTAAGATATAAGATTTGAATTACTGGTTATTAGATCACACCTCACTATGTATATGTGTACATGTTTAGTCTAGCTACAGTTTGATGTGTGCATATATGTTCTTTCAGTACCTCATAGATAATTTTCATTAACCCGGAAACCACAAATGGAGGTCAAGCTCCAACGATCCGTTTATATTGAAAATTTCAAAAAATAAATTTTGAAGTTTTTTAAACGAAACAACACCTAGATGTAGACAATGATGTATTCTACCAACATAAAAATCTCAACTCAAAATATTTCATATTTTGGGCTACACAAAATATAAAAAAAATCTGACAAATTTGGAAAAGTTGAATTTGACACTATTCACTACTTTCAAATGTCATTTGTCATTTTTGTGTAGAATACAATATTTTCTACATCCATGATTATTTGTCAGTTTTTTGTAAATATTTGAATATATGATTTTAAATCTTTCAAGATAAAGACCTTCATGTAGCTCGGCCTCCATTTGTCCACACTCTCCATTAACCTAGTTAGCTATATCCTTCATACAAAATATAGTGTACAAGTTTAAGCGTCACATGTTGTTTTATCGTACTTAAACAAAGTCTAATGGTATGAATTGTACTAAACGAGGTATATGTAAAACCCCATATAAAATGTGAAAAGAACTTCCTCGGGTAGAATTTCCTACAAAAGAACTTATGAAAACATATATCTAACAGTCATGGAAAAACATTACTTGCTAAATATCGATCTAACAATATATGTGAAGTGGGAGGTTGCAATACTAATCATGAACGGAAGATGAGAAATGAATGCATTCATATAAAATTGTTTTTCCCTAAAGTAGATATATGTGAAAACACACACCCAACATATTATATGCATACTTTTCCTTTCACCAACCGTTCAAGACTAGCATTCACCGTTCACATCTACATTTAGCTCAAAAACATATATGTGAAAAAGGTGCTGAAATAGTAATCTAAAAGAGATTGAAAAATTAATGCATTAATGTAAAGGATAAAAAAGTCTTGACATGTTATACAATTAACACCTAAATTACTAGCTACCTCTAATATAATGATAGCCATCTAAGTCCTGGATTCAATTAGTTGATGACATCTCAACTCAAGATACAAATGATTATTACTAGTAGAAAATAATATGATCATCCAACCCATGAAGTTGCGTCAGATACTAACAGTAAGGCCAAAAATATTTAAATTAATAGATGTGATTGCAACAAAAAGGAACAGTAGGGCAATTAATTCAGTGTGTAATAAAGGTTAAGCCTTCACTGACCTTCTAAATTCCTAATGTTTAAATCCCTACAAACTATTAGTAGTATACCAGGGCGTTCCCCGACTACCACGGAGGGGTGAGCTCTAAATGAATGCTCCCCACATTTAGCATGTTAATAACTCAACCTATGATGGACTCTCACGATATGGGTATTAGTTGCTCGAACATAAAATGGAGGACCATTTAATTTGCACTATAGAACATAGTATACTTAGATTTGCGGGTAAATGAAGTCACGCATTATGCATATTCTTGCCAAATCATGTTGATAAAATAAAACAGGTTTGCCAGTGCAAAGATAACTTGGAGTTATTGCCATAAAATTTAAATCACCATACTTGATGTTGGCCGGATCCATTGTCAGACATCTTCTCATAAAGGAAGGATACCTTGGCCCAATGCTACCATGGTGAGTGAACATTAAATAGCTTGTCTGCACACTTAATGTGTTAATTAACTGCCTGATATAGGCTCATCTCTCAAGACATGGTACTCGCCTTGAAGTTATTTTCAGGATCTAGTATGAACCTGGATTTAAATCATAGTATAATTAGAGTTATTAAACTAAACAATGTCTAGTGCCACGCATATCATCGTAAAATTGGGTTGGTGATACGGAAGGATTTGCTACTGCATAGATGTCTTAAAGTTCTCTCACCATAGGTGCAATGTGGGAAAGTTGTAGATCAATGACCCTTGACGATCCAGGCCACACACAATCCAAACCAGTGGAAGACTCCTTCACAATTTGGGCTCCATCCACTGGCCAACTTGCCAATGCACTTCACATTGCGCTCTAGCTAAGCCTGTCAATGACTCACCAAACGGGTTCTTTTTTGGGAAACTTGGGGCTGGTTTGGCCCACGATGGAACATCAAGTTTTCCATCTCCATTGATGGATATAACAAGTTGTCTGACGATGAAGAAAAAAAATAAAATAGTCATGGAGAGGAGAAAGATCATAGGAAGAGGAAATGAGGAGGACGTCACAAAAGGTTGATAATGCAGCATGGGGTGGGTGGGATGGAGGATCGTGTCATTCTAGATTTTATGTGGTTTATATAATTTTTTGTAGATTGTAGGATTGAGATCTAATACCTGAATGTTGACTTTAGTTTAACCTATGTTTAGTGGATGTAAATGGATGCTGTATTTTTTTCTAAAACAGAACCTTGTGTAGTTTTATTTGGTAATATCATTATAGCTACACCATTTATGTCTAATTTCCGAGAGTGGGCATTTTTTTAATGCACACTCACAAATCACACACAATCTATGCAATATGCTTTGTCGAGTAAAAAAATATTCGTACAACTATTCTATCATATCCCAAATAACATCCAACAATGCTTGTCATGCATACATAGTTTCACAAGTAAAATTTAAGGGTGGAAGGAGATTAGATGTCACCTAGACGTGGGTTTAGAGTTTGGGATAATTATTCAACGAGATGGAAGAATCATGGGTGAGAGGGAGAGAAAAAATTGGAGCTCAAGAATGGTGGAGAGGATATTGTTCAAAAGCTTTGAGATGAATGGGAAAGGAGGCCCCTCAAATAGCTTCCCTGAAAATCCAAACATTATACAACTGTATTGGGTGCCCCAAAAACTTCCTAGATGCACCTGAGTGCCTGATGCCAACTTTCTAAACTTCCCCGGAGGTCTCCTCGGAGTTTTCATGGAACTTCTAGACTAGAAGATATAAATTGCAATATCTTTTGTATCCGTACTCCGATTTAGATGAACTTGGGATTGTTTTGTTCTCTAACAACAAGATAGGAGTATATTCGTAGAACGGAAAATACCAATTAAGGAGCAAAATCCACCAGGGTAAAATTTTGACCTCTCTATAAAAGAATAATTGACTAAACCTCCAACATAAAAGACACGACAAGTTTTCATTCGAAACCCATTTTTTAATGAAATTGAGCTTGTCTTGAAGATCACGACAAGATCTAAAACCTTTCACAGATAAAGTCCAAATAAAACCAATAAATATGATGCCAAGGATGCAAATGTTTGAGATATCTACAAACGATGCTATCAAGCTACTCACCGAGAACCCCATTGATAGTGTGGCTATCGATCCTATTAAGCCGGTCTCCCAAAACATATTAAGACAGGTATAATAGAAAACATATACAAGTTTGTACCTTTTTCTTGCAACATATTTCCACTCACTTGATCTAGATGATGACGACTATGTCTACCTCAAATTGGAACACCATTCTTGATTTGCTTGCCTAGTGAAGATTCACAAATTGCACCCCCTGCCCAGGGTCCACTATGGGGAGCCTCACATAGAAACATATTCACACGTCGATTGGCATCACATGGAAGGCATGATAAAGAATGTGATATATTTGAGAAGCTCATATAACTTGCACTTCTCAACCACGATGATGATCACCACATGTTCTCATGGGGTATACAAAATCCTTTTTTAATGCAAGCACATGGAAATATACCTACACCCGTATATAGAACCCAAAAGTATATTCATGGCTTATTTCACAAAGATATATTGACAATACTTACCATACCACGAGATCACCTAATCCCACTCCATAAATCATATGTGTTTTGTGTATTGATCAACTTGAATCCAATCTTAACATTTTTCCTCTACAACCTCATATATTTTTTCTTTACCTTCATTATGATGATGTATTGAAGGTATAAATGAATTACCGCACGATATTATTATTCAAAACGTGCTCTCCATAGCCTCAACTCTCTCAAGGCCATTCTTTCGGATCACCCCTTGAACATCCTTGTGTCATCACTTCATCTTCTCCATGCTCTATCACAGTCTACTGAGACACACAATGAATTATTCATTTGACTGCATGATCCAATATTTGGTCAACCATGGACCATACTTGAGTCTATCATGACCCCGACTTAGAGACATATCTTGAAATATTCTCTCGTATTCATCTTCTCAAGTTTATGATCTCCTATGTGACTTAAATAATAAGCTAGAGCATGGATTATTATTTTTCTCACATTCTTCTTGTTTCAACCTTGAATCCCACATATGGTATTCAAGCATTGCCTATGCAAAAGCCCTTCAAGTACAACTCAACAAAAACATTAATCCCTTGGATTGTCATTAATTATCAATACCACACATGGGGGCTAAATGCACTTTCAAAGACCACGGCAAAATTGAGAATGTGGTGAATATAAAATTATCTCACAAGACATCAAGTCGCTAAAAAAGCTCAGGTGAATTATCTATGATAGGCTTGGTGAAATATGTATGACACTATGTGGAACCACGATGGAATCCATGCAGATTGTTTTTGCATATGTGTGAAATGAGTATGGTACACCGCACACATGCCAAAATAGTTTCATAGAGGTTTCATTAGGTTTTTAAAATTCAACATTCAAACTTTGTTAAAAAAATCCAAGATTGTTCGGTTTTGAAGAGCACATCACCACCAACCCAAATATAAATATCATAAGTACAATTTTTTTTAGTTCAAACACAAAAATGGTTCAAAATTCGTAAACAAATTAAAATGGATGGGTTGATAGAGGGAAGAGATAAGGTGAATGGGTGGTACGATGCATTATTCACACCGAACATACCAGCGTTGTTAGAATGATCCCAATGCTTCACCATGGTTCATCTTTGAGTGCCACATATGATTCCTTTTGTCTATGTGGCGTATAATTAATCTAGATAGATAGTGAAGCCATCACTTATCTTACGTATGGTCTCTATACACAAAAAATTCTTATATATTCAATGCTTATGCTATGGACCAATTAGATCCACACAATATAATAAAATTCAAGTATTGTGATAAATACCAAGCATATCTAATATATAATGCATTAAGGTAGTTGTCTATGAAACTCTATCATATCCTCTAATAACACGCTAATGGACGATGAATTGGGGGCATAGGCAAACTTAGCCCCACATGTCACATAAAGTGGGTGGTAGTTTAAGGAGAGAGTATGTGTTAATTGTATTGTGCAAAGTTTGTACCGACACAATACATACTATACACTAAGTGAAATACACACAAAAAATTGCACACAACAAACCATGAATACCTAGGAGATAAAATGAGTCTGGCATCAATTGGACCTCACATGCCTAGTAGAAACGTTGTCTCCGGGTGATCATCCACAAGTTGCTCATGCATAGCTAGTTCTTGCTAGTAAATTAACCATAATAGAATGGTAACTATGATCAAGCTAGGCTACGTAATGGCTAATAAGAATTTGTTATATTCAACTCATCGCTTGAGTGGATTTTGCAAATGGGTTTTAAAAACCCGTGAGATGGATATGATATTAAAACTGTAAAAATCAACAACGATAGGAAAAAAAAATCAACAACGGGAGGATTTAAACAATACGATAGGAGCCCTATAAAAAAATGACCTAATATTTTTCAAATTTAGTTAAGAAATAGATCATCTAAAAATTCTGGTATATATTGTTAAACAATAAGTGCATATTGAAATGTGCACAAATAAATTTCACACAAAAAATCAAATCATGAATACCTAGGTGATCCAAAGAATGTCGCGTCAATTGGTCCTCATGTGCACGGAAGAAAGCCTGCCTCTCGGTGACCATCCACAAGTTTTTCATGCATAGTTAGTTCTTGCTGGTGACTTAGCCACAATAGAGTGGTGATTGCGAGCAAGCTAGCTAATGGCTAATAGGCAATTAATTTTCTTCAACTCGTCTTGCATGGAATTAGTAAATGGGCAATTCAAAAATAGTGCAGCTAATATAATGTTGAAACCGGAAAAAAATCAACAATTGGAGGATTTTTACAACACGGTAGAAGCCCCGCCAAAAATCACACAATATTTTTCCAAATTCAGTAAAGAAATCACACATCTAAACATTTCAGCATTGTTAGAAAAATACTCCCTTCAATTTTAAATACGTGATCACTATCAAAAATATAATTTGCATCCATACAAAGTCATCTCTTCCCAAGTTCTTATTCATGTCTTGTGGGAAAGAGGCCACAAATAGGCAAATGCTTTGTAAATTTCCTTTTGAACTTTCTAAATACAGTTTTGTATCCAGGTGAGCCTGCGTTCATGAAAAGGATACTAAGCTCAAGAAGCATACGAATCTTCATGTGTAAAACACATGGCAGAAAGGTGCACGAAAATATTTTCCTATAGGGTGAACTATTGAACCCATGACGAGACCAAGTGAGCTGTGACTTGAATACTGATAATCTTCACGTGTTTTTTTTCAATAATTATGTTGGACAGCTCAATACCTATAAATATTTTTTATTACTAAATACCAATAAATTACGGTGGCCCCGACCCTTACCAAATTCTTACTGGATTGCGAATGTGACAGTTCATCGTGTAATAAACTCTCCTAGCTCGTACAGTCATGCGTGGGCTAGCAGTGATGAGCTCACAATGTCCAGCCTGCCCGATTAATGGAGCTTCATTAACGAGACCGCGTGACAGCATGCAGGTTTAAGGATCTGCGCAAATCTTCTCCTACAATTCTTCTCCTACGTCGCCTATATAAACACAAGATCCCCAAAGCTGTAGACACACACCTACACCTACCTAGGCTATCGAAACAAACACCGTGAGAGAGGGTCCAAAGGTTTAAGGGTAGGGCGAGCAATGGCGCCGCGGCGGCCGACGAGCACGGGGCGGAGGAAGATCGAGATCCGGCCCATCGAGAGCGAGGAGGCGCGGCAGGTATGCTTCTCCAAGCGCCGCAGGGGGCTGTTCAACAAGCTGAGCGAGCTGTCCACCATGTGCGGCCTCGGGGTGGCCGCCGTCGCCTTCTCCCCGGGCGGCAAGGCCTTCTCCGTCGGCCACCCCTCCGTCGAGGCCGTCCTCGACCGCTTCCTTCCCTACAACCCTCCGGTACTGGCGCAGGACGCGGCGGCGGTGGGCGGCGGCCCGAACCCGGTGCTGGCGGAGCTGGTGCGGCAGCAGGGAGAACTGCTGCGCGCGCAGCTGGACGCGGAGGAGGCGCAGAAGGAGGCCATCAAGGAGGGATTGGCGCAGGCGCGCGCCGAGGGGTGCCAGGCGGCGGTGTTGCTTCACACCGCCGTGATACAGATGGGGGAGGCGGACCTGGTGGCCTTCGAGGCCGCGCTGGCGAAGATGGAAGCCGACGTAGCGGCACACTCCAACCAGTTGATCCAGGACCAGGAGGCGCTGTTCGTTGGCCACACGGTTCATGGCGGCGGCGGCGGCGGCGAGTTTGAGATCGAAGTCGGTGGGACCTGGGCGAGCAGCGGGATGGAGATGATGCAGCTGCAACAGGAGATGGTGATGGAGGCAACGCCGCCGCCGCCGACGGGGTTCGCCGCCGGAACGCAGACGATGCAGGAGCAGATGGCCATGATGATGATGGCGATGCCGCCACCGCCGCCGACTGGGTTCGCTGCCGGAATGGAGACGATGCAGCAGCAGATGGTGGCGGCGATGCCACTGGGGTTCGCCGCCGGAATGGAGATGGTGCCGGATCAGTGGTTCGGCCCGCACGGCTTCCTCCAGTGAGAATAAGATGAGATCCGGCCCGAAAGCAATCCGAGCTTCATTGATTCTTCCATTGCATGCATGGGCCGAAGCATGGAGAACTACTTCGATTATGTATCTTCTTAGATTGTTTGTCTCGCTTTAGTTATAATAAGCATCGTCCATGCATGTAGATGATATCCATCTATCTGGATGAAGCATGTGTACCTGTTTTTCAATTTCGTATCTCCTGTTGCCGGCATTGCTCCTGCAACACATTAAGTTTAGTGACTTGTACTATTTTGCATTTGTTGCACCAAAATAATAAAGGTACAAGCTTTTTATTTACACTAGCACCATGGGGAAAACATTCTTAATCATCTTTAATTGTAATACCTGATGAGTGTGGCCCGATATATTGATAAATCGATGTCAGTACGCCCAGAAGGCCAGAAGTACATCAAATATATGAAGCTAGTCACTGTTTTGCATGTGAGACGACAAATCATAAGTCAGATGATACATTGACATACCACTCGGATCGTAAGCCAACCGATCCCGGCAATTATAGATTCTACATCACGCATTTGCTCCTATGTGTGATGTTAGATCGGGCATGGAAATACAGATTGTGAGCCAACCGTGAGTGGTCAATTGTTAGGGGGTGTTTGGTTAGGCTTTGGCTTTGGCTTTTGGCTTTGGCTTATAAGCCCAAAAAGCACCTAAATAGGTGTTTTTGGCTTTTGGCTTTTGGCTTTTGACTTATGTTTTACTATGGTATAAGCCAAAAGCCAAAGCCAAAAGCACCTATTTAGGTGCTTTTTAGGCTTATAAGCCAAACCAAAAGCCAAAGCCAAAGCCTAACCAAATACCCCAAGTACAGTACATTACCACGGATAACACACTGAACTAAAGTCTAGATTGTTAAACTGCTTGTCGGTTTGTACATCTGACAATAAGTGATATTGTATTAAAAATACGGTGCATAATTTCATAGTAATTTTAAAAAATATATGTATATAGGAAAATGGACCGCATATATGTATATGTTCGTTGTATAAATGATCTTTGGGGTCAATCAGGATATACAACACTACCTAATACAAAGTTGTTGTCTTGGACATTATGTACAGTCTTTTAAAATATAATTTGAACATTAATTTTTATTACACATATATATGTCGTGAAGGTAGCTCTGCAAGACAAATTTCCACTGAAGACTTATAAGTATCCGACATAATAGTCTTAGGCAAACGTGACATCTAAGCCAAAATAAAGTAAAGAAAGACTATTTCATTCCTTCGTTGTAGGATGATAGTTTGGACAAAGATACAATCTTACTATGATAGTTTTAAGTGATATTTTCATAGTAAATATAATGATGTTATTCTCATCTTACACGGTAAATATAATGATAATAATAATGTAAATGTAAACTATTATGGAAATATTCATGGTACAAACTGATGTTATTATCACCTTACACATATTGCAAATAAATTTTGAATTATTACAATAAAAATTCCAAGAAATTTGATCATAGAACATGTATTATATAATGGGGATAGTAGCATGTAGAACTGACTTGTCAACATCTATTAGCAGAACGCCACCATTGGGTTTCATATGTTATAGTCAAAGTGTACTGGAATGCATCTCATGTAGGGGAGTTTCGGTCGTACTTTTCATATCAATATATTAATTATAAAAAATATTATGGTATTATATTCAATGAGGTTGTTTTCACCCTATACAAGTTTTAGAGGAACTTCAGAGTATTATAAACTCTTTCAGAAAAGTTTGATTATATGATTTCAGAAAAGTTTGATTACGCGAAATTCATGTCATAGCTTGCCACACCAGCGAGTACATGCATAGCTCTACAAGGCTAGCTTAAAAGGCAGTGATTGATGCCCTTGGTAGGTTTGAATAGAATCCACATAGCTCTACAAGTACAGCATAACGGTGCATATATATCGTCGAATTCTAGTGTATTAGGCGGAGCTACATGATGCTAAGGAGGTACACCCGCAGCAGAATTAAAATAAAATTAATTTGTATTAGCCTATAAAACTAGTGTATGCACCCATCTAACATGTAATTAGTGCACATAGCTTATGAGTAGTGCACCCAATTTAACTTTTGTCTAGCTCCATCCCTAAAGCATCAGAACAATCTATCACGCCAAAGCTTTGACAGACATTGTGACGTTGAGAATGGAAGTGGTGGGTGTGGCCATGCGGGACAAGAAGGATTTGAGTAAGGGATTCAAGGAAACTCATCTTGTCTCTTGCAAACGGGTGTAGGCAAATAAAAACTTGCATTGTCCCTTTCGAACAGGTACAGGCAAGAAAAATCAACATAATGGGTATAGATAAGTTGGTATAGGATCGAAGGGGGCAGGCATGTTTATATTTAATCGAAAAGGTGGATAAATTTTTACTTAAATCTAACGGCTCTATTTTTAAGTTTTGTAAATGAATGGTCAGATTTTTTGGGAACTAGCACTATGGCCCTCACAAATGTGGTGCCATTTTTAGTTTGACATAAGTATTAAGTTACTTATGGCTGCCATATGCATATATGTTTGCCTCCCACTTTCCCTATTTATTGCAAAGTACCCAACATTTTAGATATGGTTGCATTTCTAAGAGATTTACTTTGATCATTGTTTTTTATATGATCATGGCTCTAAGTAATAACATAAATGCATTCTGAAAAAAATTACAGCACAAGCAACATCTTAATGGTTATCTGATTATTTTGTGATTCAATTTTTATCTATAAGTATGGTGTTATAAAATAAAGATTTATTCCTTTAGTAATTACTAATACTAAAGCCACAACCAAACAAGAATAAGAAGGGACAGGGGATCTCCCAGTCTTAGCCAGCGGCTAGGAGAAAAGGCTTCCGCTAAATTTTACGGAATACCTCACCATCGTAACACACACCATGATCCATTGTATCTACCGATGAGAAAACCACATTGTATGAGTTGTATTCCCCAGAAAAGTCCAATCAAATCTACCATAGATTGTAGATAATTCCAGGTTGTATGCATAGAAGGAAGAATTTAAAGATGTGCCATGTTGCATAAAGTGCAACCATTCAAAGGCCAATAGTGCATTGTATGTATTCACCCTCCACAGACACAAATGCACTTTGATTTTCTAAAATATTTTCACCGAGAAAGGGCCGAAGTCTATTTGCCAAGATCTTTGAAACCACCTTATAGACAACATTACACAGCCTAATAAGCTGAAAATATTTAAGCTCAATTGGGTTTAAAGTCTTCACACATCACATGATAGACATGCCATTAGTCCTAGCCAGCATAAACACAGTCTCAAAGAATTGCTGCATTGTTTTAATTACATCATATTCAATGAACTTGTAGTTTGTTTGGTTGATAAAAACATGAACAGAAACCATTCAGACCTGGAGCTTTAATAGAACCAATATGGAAAAGAGCACCATGTGAAAATGTTTTACACAATTGATCATTCATATCACAGTAACTTATTCTGAAATAAGATAGGTTGGGCCATCATAATTTAGGGACAGATCATTCTAGGTATAAAGGGATTTAGAATATCACACAGTCATGTGATGCATATCCACATGCATCATACGAATCAATCTGTTTATGCCATCTAGCTTTGAAATTTTGCTTTTGTGAGCACACCAAAATTTGTTCTGGCGAAAAACTTGGGGTTAAATCTCCTTCTCTAGTCCAATCAATACGGGACCTCTGAAGCCATAACATTTCCTCCCTACACAATGTTTCATTCATCAGATAACTAGTATTTTCAATCTCAGCTTGATCATTCGTTTCATGAAGGTGGTTCAGTTTATCTCATAGCTAGGAGAAATCTATAGTAGAATTGCTAGACTTTCTTATCCCCGAAGCTTAAAACATACAAAAGAGCACCTCAAGGCTCGTGTTGATCGACCCATGTCAGTAAGTTTCCCAATGGTCGGTTTCAATCATTTTTTTTCATAGCAGGATACCTCTCCCCAAAAGGTTCATATTGCATGTATCAATTCTAATGAGACGGTCACACCTCCTTCGCCATTATCAATAGGATAAGGCAATTATCCGAACACGTTGATACTAAGTTCACAGCCGAAGATTCTGAATAAATATCCCGCCAACTTTATCAGTGACATATCGGCTCAAGCGCACATGTATATAGGTATTACTTGCAAATTTATTGTCATACGTGGAAGGTAAACCGGAGAAGCCAAGGTAATATGCTCACAAACTTGCAAACCGTCCTCAAAGGTAGCGAGAAATTCCACCCCTAGGCACGCTTAAAGGTGCTCAAATTTCCATATATAATTCCTCATTAAAATCTCCAATTATCATCCACAAGTGATGAATAAGTCCTGAGTGCCGAGAGGGGACACCACATCCGATGATGATGCTCCATGTGTGGTTCACCATACACAAAGGGAAAATGAAACTGAGGCTCTTCCAGAGAAGCATGAATCTGTGCATCAATAAATCTTTCATTTCTATCCTTAATTTCCACATGTAAATTACCATGACAGAATAAAGCTAGTCCACCACTCAGCACATCACTCTCCACACCGATGAATCCTCATACCCCAAATAGCTATGAAGTTAGTGAACACGTTCACTCTTCTGGCGAGTTTCACACGGGAATACTAGCAAGGAACCATGCGTCCACTGAAGGACAGAGGTTCATCGGGGCTCCATCAGTTATTGCCAAGGTACCACCTGCGTAGCTAATAATTTAAGTGTTTATAGCATCCATTTTTTCACGTTTTTCTGCCCATCGAGGACTCAGGGCGCGCTATTGCTGAGTTATTTCACAGTGCTGAGTGAAAATATTAACTTAGTGCTAGCTAATATGGCTTTACATTAGGAGCAGCTTAATCAATTCCTATTGAGCGCTCTACAATATTGTTGGCTTGTTGGATGACACCTCACTAGTCACCTCTTGTTTGCTTGTGTTTTCTCTAGCTACAGTTTTATGCTTGCGTGTATTTTATTGGAGTATGTCATTGTTATTTTCCTTTAAACTATAGTTATATCCTTCACATAAAATAGTGTATGAATTTAGTACTGTCACGGCTTGTTTCCATACTCACACGAAACGCCCCTAGTATGAATCATGCTAAAGTAAGAAATATGTGTAAATATGCATATATCTGAAATCCTCAATGATAATCACCTGAAAGGAAGATGTGTGTGAAAACATGCATCCAATCAAACATGGGAAAATATTCCTTGATAAATATCAAACTAAACATAGATGTGAAATGAGAGTGTAATGCTAATCTTGAATGGAGGTGATAGATAAATACATGCATACAAAAATAGTTTTTCCCAAAATGATATGTATAAAAACACACACCCAAAATAATATATGCATGCATTGTTTTTCACCGACCATTCAAAATTAGCATGGAAACCTATTTTGCATCTACATTTAGCTCAAAACCTATAGTTGCCGGAGATAGTAATTGTAGGATCAAAAATAAATAATGTGATGCCACAAACTAGGAAAGTAAGACAAGGTAGTACATGATGTGGGCAGCTTTGGGGGCCTTTTAAATTATAGCTCAACAACAAAGACATACAAAATTTTAAACCTCTGACCAAGGGTTGTTGTCCCCGCTACCATCTAGGGTTGAGTTTTAGATGATTTTCACTTACATCAAGCTTGTTAATCAGTCGATATATGCTTGGTTCTTAGGAGAGGGGTAACGACTTGCTCGAAGCTAAAGTTGGAGAACATCTTATTTTAATAAATAAATGGTAGAATTAGAGTTGCACCCAAACAAAGTTAGGTACCATAAATATTCTTGAAAAAAACATGTTGAAATCATATATGGGATCTGCCAGTGCACATAAAACTTGATAACTATCATCGTAAATTATATCACCCATACGTGATATTACCCGGATCCACCTCCCTCCTTTTCATAAAGAAAGAAAATCATCAATGTGCGACCACAGGAAGTCGAGATCTATATAGATTCCACACATGCTTCGCTTGATCTATGATTTTTTGAGTCAATTGTATGGCAATGGGGTCATCATCTAGCAATATATATATTGATTTTTACTAATCTAGTGGGGTTCTACCAGATATTCTTGACCAACGTGTCATTTGGCCACGCCTTGGTTCATGGATGTGCCACCCAAGATGCCAAGGCCAGCGCCGAAGATGGGCACGATCACCTTGATGCCACCCCTCTTTGGGTATGTTATGGGGATAGATCCTAGTACTTCGCCAATTCAATCAACGTCGACGATGTCATAGATTATCAAAAGCATAGTACAAGTTATCTAGACTCAGTTGAAATGGGAGTGTGATCACACACACAAGAAAATATTAAAAGAGACTATGTATGGTATACCAGTGAGATATTTCATTCCTTTATGGATGAAATTAGGAGAGACTTGCCAGACTCATGTCTGCTATTATCAAGTAATCAAGATATCACAAATGTGGAAATCTTTCTCACATATCACTGCTAAAGCATTGGGCTATCATGCTTATCCACCCCGCTAACCAAGCATTGGGATGTTGCATGGACAAAGTTGATTGATGGTATACCAACTTTGTCCATGCATGACCGGACATAGAGGACATAATTGGGTGGTGGTTGGGACGAGGAACAAAATAAGCATGAGAGATGTAGTTACTAGTGATTCGGAGCTGAGACAGATTGATAGGGAGTAAGCCGTTATTTTTTCCTATTTTATACATGTTAAACATATTATCTGGGGGGCATGTGGATCTATTGTAAAAAAAGGGTCAAATTGGTCTTATTTAACACGTATAAGGACAAAAAAATTTGGCCAGTATACCAATGAGTCAAGGGACACCCATGATATCGAGCTCCTTAGCCAACGAAATCAGATAAGACACCCTCGTAAATTATTTATATAATTCAGAATTACCATTTCTTTATACATAATTGTATACAAAAACCTCAGCCACAATATTTTTTAGATCATATGCATCAGACATTTTATACAAGATATTTAAGGATGCTATAATATATGTCGACACATATATACACTAGAATTCATGCAAGTATCAAAGTTAATCGAAAGGCACGTGGTTTTTTCTCTCATTTATAAAGATTCGGTTCAAATAATGATCCAGGGGGAATGTATCTAAAAGGGAAATATTTAGGTGACTTTTGTTAGAAAATCAATTCACATTTAATGTAGTTTTATTTTATCAATTGACATTGACTTGCATAAACAAAGAAAATCGCGTATTAATGTGGGGCAACATTGTTTTTCTTATGTTAAGTTACTAATTACTACATAAAAAATACTAGCTATAATGCCAAAAAACGCTAGGTTGAGAAATTAATTCCAAAATGTTTAATATAAATATTATTTTTTTCAACTCGTGAGTTTAGACATGTGCAGTATTTGCAGAAAAAAATTATATTGGAAAGCAAAATGGCAAGCTAGGATTCCTG